>PVIC010019750.1:0-30242 GCA_004025085.1 Thryonomys swinderianus | reverse complement strand
TGATGAGGGGAAGGAATAAATATGATACAGAAAGAAAATAAAAGAGCATGTATAAAGGGGGGAGGAGGGGGGAGAGGGTAGGGATATGGGTAAAAATGAGAATTAACTTGTGGCATATACTGGTACAAATTTCCCAATGTTATATGTGATTTTGAGATGTATATAAATTGTACCAATAAAGAATTCAATTTAAAAAAAACCCAGAGCATGATGGTCAGGGCACCTCTCCCGACCACTAGCCCACCAGGGAGGGGCAGGAGCATTAGTGGGAGCGGGTATAGTAGCACTAAAGGGTTTTTAGTTCAGAGAGAGTATCTATTAATTTTAAACTGTCTGTTTTGAGAGATATCACATGTTATCTGAGCTGTACTTAGAAGCTATTAAATAATATTGAAAAAACCCCTCTCTTGTTTGCTTTCAAGACTGAGTTTTTCCAACGGAGTGTACAAATATGCCAATTTTAGAATTTCAAAAGGTCCTCCTTTTGGCCACTGGAGATCATTCTTAAATTAGAACTTTTTCCTAGGTACTGACAAGATGAAGCACCATAGATGTTACACGCGGAACCAGCTGGAGCTTTTAAAGAAGATTGTCTCTTAAAAGAAGGTTTAGGCTTTGATGAGTAATTTCCCATAATTTAGAGTCTTTTGAGATAAGACAAAGCCAGTGCTCTGTGTCAGATCAAGTAAGCTTGTGAGTTTTATTCCTGAAGATAAGCATTCCTCAAATCATGATTTTGCTCCTCTACATGTTTTGTAAACCCAATTACTTTACAGTAAGTGGGGAGCTTGAGGTGCCAGCCTTTCAGTGCACCCCTGGGATGAGTTTAAAATCATTAAAAATGTTCTCTCGACTGCAATCCCTAGGAGACCACTGCACATAACAGACCAATGCCCCTCACTTCTGCTAAAGCTCTACTTCTGTAAAGTACCCTTTCAGTCTGGTCAGAACAATGTGTTTTTTCTTCAAAGTGGTATGAGTTCTCTCGTGATTTTATTAGAGTCAGTCTAAAGAAGTTTGGTCACACCCAAAGGTAAAGTCCAAATGATAAAGCAAAAAGCACCCGCAGTTCACAAAACATTTACACTAATTGACTACCAAAATCCTTAGATCCTGTCCAGGTATCAACACTACCCTCATACTGAGATACAGGCCTTTTGCAGAGAAAGGTAGGTAGGTGGTAGTACTCATCCCACAGAGATGGAGTTCTACTCCTGATTTTCATGGAGACAGGTTAGAAAATACCTTGAGTAAATCCCAAAGCTAAAGATCTGACAGGCTTGCAATTGTGAAAAGACTCATCTCTCAGCCTCCAGCTCAGGCCTCAGAGTTAAAGGATACATTGGCTTAATTTCAGGTACTGTGAGATGGCTACAGAGAGATCTCCTGGGGAAGCAAAGAGCATCACTTTGGGGTCCCTTCATGGTCTCCAAAAGTATCAACCCAAAAGGTAACTTGAGGCATACCAAGCAAGAGAACAGAGTTTATTTGGGCCAAAACAAAGATGACTCCCAGGGAGAAGACACAAATTCTAGCTGCCTAGAATAAGAGTTCCTGAAATTTTTCTGTGGGGAGGAGGTTCTGACAGCCTGGATATTATAATTGCATTGGTCAATAAGAAGAGAACAGGATGTTAATCGGTGGTTAGTCACTTATATTTTCCAAGTAAAACAGGTGATAAGCAGAAAAATAACTGGGGCTATTTATTATCTTTATGGCAGAAATATAGTGTGCTAGATCAGGATAACCTAGGTGACTGTTGTGTATAATGTTTCCGCAGGCTAAAGAATTTTGTGACCTCTTGTGACATTTAAAACCTTTCCCAGTTGCTTTAGGCATGGATTTGTTTCCATCACTTTAAATGAATTTTGTTCTTGTATCTTTCCACTCTAGACTCTTTCCACCTCTCCATATCCCTTTTCCCCAGTTTCCTCTATCCTTGAGTGCCCAGTGCTCATATGATACCTTCCTTTCTCAGAGTGCCCCCTCTTTGACCTTGTCTTCTTTTTTTTTTTTTTTTTTTTGAGACGGTCTAACTTTGTAGTTCAGGCTGGCTCTGAGCTCACTATGTAGCCCAGGCAAGCCTCAAACTCAGCAATCCTCCTGCCTCTGCCTCCCGAGTGCTGGGATTAAAGGCGTAAGCCACCATGCCCAGCACTGTGGTGTGTGGTACTTAATTACTGGTGGGTGTGAGTCACCATGTCCAGCTTTGTATGTGGTTACCGGGGATCAAACTCAGGGCCTTGCACTTGTGAAGCAGGCACTGGAACCACTGAGCTAAATCTCTGGCCCCTGGCCTTGTCTTCTTAACAAGCTAAGATTATGTCTGGGGATTTAGCTATAGTAGTGCCTACTTTGGAAGTACCAGGGCCCAAAAGTGATCCCTGGTACTGCAAAAAACAAAAAAACAAAAACTGCTGGGCGTGTAGTTCAGGGCCAGCCTGAACTACAAAGCAAGACCCTGTCTCAAAAAACAAACAAACAAAAAACCAAAACAACAACAACAACAAAAAGCTGACATCTCTTCCTTCCTACTGTACTTCAGTGTGGTTGTAGTTAATCTGACAGACTCTTTTTCTCATTGGTGCTAGAGATTGAAGCCATGGCCTTATATATGTTAGGCGATTACTATTCCATTGAGTGTATCAGCACCCCTAATCTGATAAACTCCAAAATTCTCAGAACTGCTGCAATGCTTCCCCTCCTCTTAGTGTGTTCTTTTAAGTACAGATGCTTGTGGAAGGGATTTCAAGCTTTGAAGGGTGGCATTTTGGCCAAAGGATGATTTATCTTTTCAAATAAAATCATCAGAGGATATAGCCACTTACTAAGAAAGGGCATGCTCTCAGATCCCAGGGACAACAATAAGAGTTCATGTTTTATTCATTCAATAAATTCATGTGGAGGCCTGCCTTACATGTGACTGTTCTAAGTGCTCCGTGCACATTCATCCTTTTACCTTTCCTAATAGCCAATAAAGTAGGTAGTAACATTGCTCCTGCTGTTGACGAAGGGAGAGTTGGAACTGGTGCCTTGTAGTTTTGGCTGTGTAGTTTTAGGACACCCAAATCAATAGGAGGCGGTGGAGAGAGAGAGAGAGAGAGAGGGGAGAACGCAAAGGAAAGGAAAAGGGGAAAAGGAGAGAAGAGAAAAAGCTTTGACACAGCTTAGAATTTGATGGGGATGAGACAAAAATAAAGCTAGTGAACTGTTTTTAAATCCATTAAACAAAGACAAATTCTAGTGGACTAAGAATGGCTAAGAGTTAGCATGAGTGCTGGTGCCAAGGGAATAGCCACCAGTCGTTTGGGCAGGGTCTGCCTGAATGTGTGGACTAAGAATGGCTAAGAGTTAGCATGAGTGCTGGTGCCAAGGGAATAGCCACCAGTCGTTTGGGCAGGGTCTGCCTGAATGTGTGCCCGAAGGAGCAGGAATGCCCCGGGCGGGAATCTGCCACTGTCGTTTATTGTAAGTAGTTTTTAATTGGGCGGAACTCCTGCAAGCACAACCAGACAGGAGGGAGCGCAAAAGAGGAATCTGCCAAGGAAATTGTGTGGAAGGTTCCAGGCTGGGAGTGTGAGCCAAAGGGAGGAGGAAATGAGCTTTTCCTGATGAGTGGATTCCATCCAACTGGATATTCAACTATGGACTTCCCAGAGCAGGAAGGTCAGAGGAAAGGGCCTGGGTGTGGCCAGGAGTCTCGAAGCTGGGACCCTCTCCACTATTTGGATGTGGACTCATGGGAAGGCTCATCATCATAACCATTTATTAAGTTCTAAGCTGTATTAATTTCTCAAAAAAAGAGTTTTTCTGGAAAAGGTTTTAGAGGGTAAGAAAAAACCATTTTCCAAGTTTATAACCGTCCAGGGCTCTAGTAGCATTCTGTGCTGGTCTGGTGTATCTGGGGCTGTCTTTTTGCCTTGAAAATGCAAGGCACTTTCAGAACACAATCTGCTCACATGCTACTTCCTGATAGAGATTTTTTCTGATGATTGTCTAGAATACTATACACCTTACCCTGTGGTCATGTGTTATCACGTACTGATGTATCTTTCTCCATAGCACTTGTCATTCTCTCAAGTCATCTTGTTTATGTGGGTTGTCTCCAAAACTAGATGTAAGTTCCAGAAAGGGAGGGACTTTGGCTCATTCACTATCATACTCCTAGCCCAAAGAAAAGTGTTGGACACTCAGAAGAGGCCTATGACATGTTGAATGAATGAGCACTTTTTTTTTTTCTTCCTTGTTAAAGTTTAAGCATTATATTCAGCTCTGGACATATAATGGAAAGAAAAACCACAGATGGTCTTTGCAATCGAAGTATAGAGGCTAGTGGAGGAGAGATATATTAGTGGCATAGTTTCACTTACACAAGTGGAATTACAACTAGGATGAATGAAGCGACGAATAGGGACCCGAAGGAGAGGTGCTGATGCTGGTGGAGGTTGGGGCCGGGGCCCAGAATGCTGCCTGAGGAAGCAAAGATGGAGTCAAGTCTGAAGAATGGAGAAAAGCATCTTTCTAGGAAGAGGGAACTGCACATGAAAAGCCCTGCAGCAGAATGGAACAGGCCTGTTTGGAAAGTCACAGCAAGCCCTGTGGTGGAGTGCAGAAAGCAAGATGACTCTTGGAACACCACAGGGCCAGGCCACTTGGGCTTTATGAGTTGGAGTCCATATGATTTGGCTATTTTTCCTAAGAATGATGAGAAGTTATGGAAAGGATTTGTGTGTGTATGTAGGGGGAAGATTGATTTGTACTTTGAAGTGAGCATTCTGTAGGTTACCAGGGCTCCATACTGGCTAAATGGTTGAAATGAACCAGAGGGGGCCCGAGAGTTAGCTCAGTGGTTCTGGCGCCTGCCTCGCAAGTGCAAGGTCCTGAGTTCGATCCCCGGTAACCACATATAATGCTGGGCGTGGAGACTCACGCCCACCAAAAATCAACACCGCATACCACAATGCCGGACGCGGTGGCTCACGCCTGTCATCCCAGCACTCGGGAGGCAGAGACAGGAGGATTGCTGAGTTCGCAGTTGCTTGCCTGGGCACCATAGTGAGCTCAGGGCCAGCCTGAACTACAAAGCGAGACCCTGTCTCAAAAAAAAAAGAACCAGAGCACGGAGAATTAAAATGTTCATAATGATAAAAAGGTAGTTCACATAGTCTTAGTTTTCTTCTGTCTGTTGAGGTGCTAAATATGGCTTTAAAGGCATAAAAATGGAGAGTAAAATTTGTGGCTGAATAGTTTTTGAGGAATCTTGGTAGAACTTGATACTCAGCAAAGAATGAGTCAGGTGCTGGAACCACTGAGCTAAATCACCAGCCCCAGCAAAGACTGTAAACTGTGAAACCACTGTACTCTTCTAGGCTTTGTGGGAAGAGAAAAAGGAAACCACATGAATGTTCTTCTCCTGTAGGCAGCTTAGATGTTTAATGAGAGGTATGCAAATGAAAAGGGCACAGGACATGCCAGAAACACGTTTGACAAGTACTGCTGCTTAGTGATTCCCAGGGACTTGTTAATGTACAATCTCTCCAGAGCAAGGTCCATATCTCATTTTCATTCCTCCTGCAGAAATTAGCCAAGTGCATTGCTCAAGAGATATGCCCATAAATTAATGAATGAAGCTGAGCCTGGTTGTCTCAGGAGGGAAAAACAATTAGTCATTAGGCAAGTCAGACCTCTGGTGACATTTTAATTATAAAAAGTACTTATAAAAGAATGTAAGCTCCATGAGGTCAGAGCTCTGTATCCATAGTTTGGTTGTTCACTGCTGTGTCTCCAGTACCTAGTACCCTGTGCTCTATAATATCTGTTGAATAAACGAATTCCTTACCTTAAAGTACAGCCTCTGGAATTACCAGAGCAGTCAGTAAGGAATTAGCTACATGAATTAATGGTCTCTCCAAGCGACAGGCTGCCAGCCAGCATCTAGAACGTGTTCCAGAGGATGATTGATGAGATAGTTCAGTGAAAATGCAGGCTTTGAAATGGGTATTAGTACCTTCCTCAGAATACTTCAGGGAGTTAATGTGTTAATATGCAATGAGTTAAAACATGTGAAGTGGGGCCAGAGGATTAGCTCAGTGGTTCCAGCGCCTGCCTCGCAAGCGCAAGGTCCTGAGTTCGATCCCCGGTAACCACATACAATGCTGGGCGTGGAGACTCACGCCCACCAGCCATCAACACCACATACCATAGTGCCGGTTGTGGTGGCTCATGCCTGTAATCCCAGCACTCGGGAGGCAGAGACAGGAGGATTGCTGAGTTCGAGGCTTGACTAGACTACATAGTGAGCTCAGAGCCAGCCTGAACTACAAAGTGAGACCCTGCCTCAAAAAAAAAAAAAAAAAACAAAAAAAAAAACGTGAAGTGTGTAGGACATCCGTATCCATGGTATGGAGTAAATCTTCCAGTTACTCCTTCTAAGTGTTCTATGTATTGAACTTTTCAGTCCTCACAGCACCCCTCTGAATCAGGCAAAAGTACAGGCTCCATTTTGTAGTATGTGATACAGAATAATAATTTCATTGAATGGGATGGGTATAAGTTGGAGGTTTCTGAGGACATGAATGACATATTCTAATTTATATGTTAACAGGATCATTGCGTCTGATGTGTTGAGAGACATTAAAAATACCACCGAGGGCCGGGCATGGTGGCTCACGCCTGTAGTCCCAGCACTCGGGAGGCAGAGACAGGAGGATTGCTGAGTTCAAGGCTTGCCTGGGCTACATAGTGAGTGCAGAACCAGCCTGAACTACAAAGCGAGACTCTGTCTCAAAAAAAAAAAAAATACCACCCAGGAAGCTGTAGCAATAATCCAGAAGCAATTTTTTTTTGTCAGATTGCCCTGAGGTGGAAGCAATAGTTGGTGTCCATAAACCAACTGATTTAGTATTATCTTTTGGAGATAGAACTCAAAAGATTGGCTCGTATGATGGATGGGCCAGAGACACGAAAGAGATGAGTTATGAAGGACTCTATGGTTTTGGATCCAGTCAACTGGAAGGATGGAATTGCCACAAACTGAACCAGAAAAAACTGTTGGAAGGCATGTTTAGAATGTACTGAGAAGGGGTTTACTTGTCACCCAAGCTGAGTGATGAGTAGGCAGGTGGAAGCCTGGAATTTGGGACAGTTCTGGGCTGGGGATTTGAATGTGGGCATCTTTTGCATAGAGAACAGATGATATTAAAAGCCAGTTGACAGGATAAGAATGCCAGGGGAGCAAATAGAGATGGAAAGTAGAAGTACAAGATTGAACCCAATATTTAGAGGATGTAGAGAGGAGAAAAACCTACAAGGAGACAGAGATAGACCAGCTAGTGAGGGAAGAGGAAAACCAAGAGCATGCCAGATTCTAGAGGACACTGAAGAAAAGACTTTGTCTTTCCTGCACCTTTAAACATTACCGAGGAAGGCCAGGGATTTAATTGAAGTGGTACCATTCCTACCTTGGAAGCACAAGGGTCTGAGTTCTATCCCTGGTACCACAGAAAATAAATAAGTAAATAAATAAAATAAACTGAATCTTGGAAATGCCCTGTTAATTCCTCCTGTGTCTGTACCAGTGATGTCAAACGTGAAGGGACTTAGGTTCACAGAGGTCAGGCCCAAAAATGTCATTTGTAACGGAAATTGGAACACAGGCACAATCTTCAACTCAGTGTCTATGGATCTTACGTTGCACTACAGTTGCCTCTGGCTAGTAAGAGATCTGCCACATCTATTTTGTTAAGTACTCATCACCCAGAACTGGCTGTCCTAAACTTATTCAATTTGGTTGCCTAGTTACAAAAAACCCATCTGATATTGAAGTGTGAGCCCTATAAAGGTGATGAAGGAAACCAGACTAGGTAGCTCTATTATCTGAAGCTGAGGGCTATGGTAGAATTAGTACAACCAGTTTCCATTTGGAAGGGTGTGGCCTCATGAGAATTGATGGAAAGGATTCTGAGCCAGTGTTCAGAGCCCACAGAGGATTAGTTGTATGGTATGTGTGTATTTGTTTGTTTGTGTGTGTGTGTGTGTGTGCATATGTGTGTGTGTGTGTGTGTGTGTGAGAGAGAGAGAGAGAGAGAGAGAGAGGGAGTGCAAAATCAGATTTTGTCAGGGTGAACCTATCCCTAAGATACTTGGATCCTGGTAGAGCCTTTTGGACTGTACAAGGAAAATCTTATGTCAGGTCATTAAGAAATGACTCTAATGACCCCACTATGGAGAAAAAGATAAACTGTGATTGGACAGGGTCTGAAGAGGTTTCCCAAAGTGAATATGGAGAACTTTGGCTCACCCCAACCAAGGAATAAGTTTTCTAACTATTGTCACAGAAAAAAGATTTTCAGGATGTCTCAGTAGGAAGCACTAAAATAAAAGATTTATTTAACAGGAAAATACACTCATAAAGAAGTGCAGGAGATTAGACAGTGGGACTCATTCAAGTCTATGTGGTTTTGGGGTTAGAGTGGAATTTGTGAATCTATTAAAAGCTCTGGTTTAATTTATAGGTGAAAGGGGATGGCTCATTCAGAGGTGAAAAGTCTTTTTTACAGGTGAAAAGCATGGCCCAGAGCCAAATTTATAGGTTTATTGTGTCATTGAGACCCTTAGGATTTTGTCTGCGCATGCATGCAAGCTTCCAGGAAGGGAAAAAGACTGAAGTAATTTTTGTGTTCTGAAGCTACATTTTTTCTTAAAAGTACAATTTAAGAAATTATGATTTTCCAGGGCTGGGGATTTAGCTCAGTGGTGCTGTGCCTGCCTTGCAAGTGCAAGGTCCTGAGTCGATCCCTAGTTTAAATTTATATATTCTCCTTGTCTGCTGTATACCTAATTTTATTTCTTCTATGCTGTCTAATTGTTTGCTTGATCTTTTTTGTTCCCCAGGGTGGTGCCATGGGGAAGGACACTCAGAAATTAAAATACTCTGTACCTACTATATCTTCTCTTCCTACTTTCTTCTATCCATTAGTGGCATGAACTTGGAAATGTGAAAATGTAGATCAAACTTAAACAAAACTACAAGGAAAGATTCAAAATAGAATGAAAGAGCAAGTACGTTAGTTAAAACTAACCAAGTAGTAAAGGAGGAGAAAAGTGTCAGCTAAGAAGTTATCTTGAGACTATGGGATTGTGAAAAAGGCACCTGAGAAACAGGCCTTGTGGGATGGAGCTCATTAGCACACTTAATCCATCTGCCATGAAAACCTCCAGGTTCCCAGAGGGTAACCCAGAACAGTTTAAGGTGACATCATTATTTCCTTAGTAAACTTTTTTTTTTTTTTTTGCTTTTTGGAGACAGGGTCTTGCTTTGTAGTTCAGGCTGGCCCTGAGCTCACCATGGTGCCCAGGCAAGCCGCCGCAAACTCAGCAATCCTCCTGTCTCTGTCTCCCGAGTGCTGGGATTACAGGCGTGAGCCACCATGCCCAGCATTATATGTGGTAACCGGGGATCGAACTCAGGTCCTTATGCTTGTGAGGCAGGCGCCGGAACCACTGAGCTAACCCTCCGGCCCCAGTAAACATTTTTTAATCTTGTGAAGATTTAGATATCCATGTAGAAATATGTAAGAGAATAAAACCCATGTTTTTTGTTGATTTGTACACATTTGGTGTTTTAAACATTTGTAAAATTTAAAGAAAACTGGCCAACGGAAGTAATAATCACCTTTTTTTTGAGTCAAGGTCTTGCTTTGTAGTTCAGGCTGGTCCCGAGCTCACTATGTAGCCCTGGCAAGCCTTGAATTTAGCAATCCTCCTGCCTCTGCCTCCTGAGTGCTGGGATTACATGTGTGAGCCACCACGCCCGGCACTGTGGTATGTGGTACTGATTGCTGGCTGTGGTTTTCTTGTTTGTGGTTTCCAAGGATCAAACCAGGGACCTTGCACTTGCTAGGCAGACACCAGAACCACTGAGCTAAATCTCCAGCCCAGTAATGATCATCTTTTCAATTAGTTTAACACATATAATTCGGAAGTCAATTTAGTTTTCTGATTTTTAAATTAAGATATTCTAAACTTGCAATCACTATCAGAATACTTGAAAGAATTTAATATTTTAATATTTTAATTTGTTAGAACTATATGAAGTTTTTAGACAACTGACAGAAATAAAATGTTAAATATACAAATATGACAGATTATTTGAATGATCTTCACAACTAATTTATAAATGAGATCAAATGTTAAGACTCTTTAGAAGTGATTTTTTTAAACATTTGCTTTATTTATAAAGAATGATAACATCTGTAAATTGAGATTAAAACCTTAGAATGATCTAACATTTTAAATATTACTTAAATAGATTGAAGTAAAGTTTTAAGAATGAAAGTAGCTCTGTGTAATCTCTTCTGAGTAAAAAGAGTACCTGAGACTACACCCCCAAAATCCTGTTCTGTGGATTGTCCCATGGACAATCCTGGTCACCCTGTCTTTTCATGTTTAGTGGTGGCTAGTGTTTCTAGGAAGCTTGCTCCCTGCTCCTGGCTGGATAAGGTGGGTGCCCAAGAGTTTGGGAACTCAGGAGACAAAAGCATCTCCACTCTCGTTGATCTTCTGCCCTAGAAACTAGGCAAAAGGACTAAAAGCCACAAAGACAGTAGAAGCAAAAAGCAAGACTAGATGACAGAATGAGGTGAAACCAGAAAACATCACAGTCAAAGATGGCAGAAGTTAAGAGCGCACTTGTAGGAGAAGGATATTACTTCAGTATGAAATCAGCATAGTTATCGTCTCCATCTACAGAGCAGGAAACAGACTCAGAGAGGTAAAGTGGTTTGCCAACACTGCATGACTACTAAGAGTCAGAGATGAAACTGGAGACTGGGTCTCCCAACAACTCCTAGTTCAGGGATTCTTAAAATAGTGTATTTCTTTGCCTCAGATGATGAGCAAATGGCTTCAGTGGTAAAGGCCAAGTCAGAGCATGGGTGAGTGGCTCATGTTTTCAGTTTGGTTGGAGGGACACTTCCAATGTTTTGGAAGAAGAGCGATTAATTTTTAAATACACTCACTTCCTACCTGAAGATTTTTAAGTCTTTCTTAGACTCTGGGCTTGAATCCTGGCTTTTTTGAAGCAAGCTGGTTGTAAGGGGATTATCCCTAGCCCTAAGACCTCTAATCCTTGTAGATGTTTTAGGAGACCACAACTTTGAGGTTCTGAAAGGCTCTGTGTAAAAAATTTAATGTGGTCGCATCTCCCAGAGATAGGCCAGGTGGGAGTAGGGGCGAATCACAGTACCTGGTAGTTGAAAGGTTTCTGAATGAGGTAATTGGAAAGGCCTAATTCAGCAAAGCTTTCCCTGAATGTAAAGAAACAGGAAGGACCCCCTTGAAAAGCCTTTGAATTTCAGGGTCTGGGCAGCTCACACAGGAAGGAACTTTATCAGGAATTCCCCGAGGTTGCTGAGGGAGATCCGTGAATGAATGAACACACATCTCTAGGGAGGGAGGGCAAGGACGCCCTGGAGGGTGTGGGAAGTCCAAAGATTCTCAAGCTTCAGTTCTCATGCCTCTTACCACATCTAGAATGTTGAATAACAGGGCTTCACATCTGGACAGGTTGTACAACTATGGCAGTGACCTCTCAAAAGCAGAAAAAGCAATATGCTCGTTTTAGAACGGAGGAACCCATCCAGAGTGTCCGAAGGAGGAAAGTGTGCCCTGACAGCAGCAGGAGCAACAACAACAACAGTGACAATGAGTAGAAACCAGCAGGGCCTGATTTCTGGAGTAAGATGCAATTGTTTGTTTTCTTCTTTTTCTTTTTTCCTTCTTTCTTTCCTTTTTTATTTTAAATACTTTATAACTTTTATACTCCAGTGGATGTACCTTGAGAACATGCTTATAAGTGAAATAGGATATAGATGTGTAAGTACTGTATCTTTTCTCTGGTATGAAAAACTGAAGGTGTAAATGAATGTCATAGTGTATGATAGGTATTATGAAATAGGAAGAAAACATACAAAAGGAAAAGGGGAAGGGTGGGTAGGGGAAAGGAAAGAAAGAAAAGAAAAATTTGATAGTTAAAAAAAGGAAACAAAGCTTATGTATGGGGGTGGGGTTGTAAGGAGGACAGAGGAAAGGGAAAAAATGAGAAGGTGTGTCATGTCCAGGCACAAATTCTCAGTGTTGATTGTGATCATAATGTCTGTATAAAATGTACCAATAAAGCCAGTTAAAAAAAGAAACTAGCTGGGAATTTAGCTCAAGGGATACCATGCCTACCTTGCAAGCACAGGGCCTGAGTTCAATCTCCAGCACAGCAAATAAAGAATCAAACAAGAAACTATGTTTATTCCCTGTTCAATATAATGTATTAAAAACAGGATAAAACATACATATATATTGGTCCATTTTTAGTTACTGTAACTAAATACCCAAGGAAGGCTGAGTTTATAAAGAGATTTACTTTGGCTTATAGTTCTAAAGACCCATAAGCATGGACTTGCTTCTTTCCTCTGGTGAGGACCTCACAAGAAATGGTATGGCAGTGGGAGGACATGTGGGAGAAAGAGATCTCATCTCGGTACAGGAAGCCAGGAAGGGATCCAGAAGTCAGGCTCACTTTTATAACAACTTGCTGTCACAAGAATTACATTCATCCCTTCCAGGGACAGAGCCCCCAAAAGGCTCTAATAACTTCTCACTATAAACTACTTCTTAAAAGTCCATAGCACTGGGTTGGAGATCTAGCTCAGTGGTTCCGGTGCCTGCCTCGCAAGCGTGAGGTCCTGAGTTCGATCCCCGGTAACCACCTACAATGAATACCACATACCACAGTGCCAGGCGTGGTGGCTCATGCCTGTAATCCCAGCACTTGGGAGGCAGAGGCAGGAGGATTGCTCAGTTCGAGGCTTGTCTGGGCTACACAGTGAGCTCAGGGCCAGCCTGAACTACAAAGTGAGACCCTGTCTCAAAAAAAAAAAAGAAAAAAAAAGTTCATAGCACTTCTCAGCATCACCACATTAATGACCAAGCCTCTAACACACAGAGCCTTGGGAAATATAGTGAAACCCTAGAAAAAAATAAGAAAAAACTATAATTCTACCCCTCATATATAATCATTGTTAACACCTTGTTATATGTCATTTTAAACTATATATAATATACATAACTATAAATGTGGCCTTATACTACCCATAACGTTGGTAACATTTTTCTTTCATTGTTTAAAATTTGAATCTCTACTGCTACAATATATATACACATCATGATCACACATAGTATTGAGAATTTGTACCAGTATATGACACAATTTAATTCTCATTTTTTTCCATTCCCCCATCCATCCTATAACTCCCTGTCCCTATATACACAAACTTTGTTTCCTTTTTTTTTTTTTTTTTTTTGAGACAGGGTCTCACTTTGTAGTTCAGGCTGGCTCTGAGCTCACTACGTAGTCCAGGCAAGCCTCGAACTCAGCAATTCTCCTGTCTCTGCCTCCGAGTGCTGGGATTACAGGCGTGAGCCACCACGCCCGGCACAGTGGTATGTGGTATTGATTGCTGGTGGGCGTGAGTCTCCACACCCAGCATTGTATGTGGTTACCAGGATCGAACTCAGGACCTTGAGCTTGCGAGGCAGGCGCCGGAACCACTGAGCTAACCCTCCGGCCCTGTTTCCCTTTTTTTTATTACCATCATATTTTCTCTTCCCCATGTTACTTACCCCTACACCCCATTTCCCTTTGAATATTTTCTGTTTCACAGTATCTACCATATATTCTAGAGCTCATTTTACATCTTCATTTTCTCATACCAGAGAAAAGATACGATATTTTCATTTTGTACTCGTCCAAAGAGGAGGAAAATGAAACCATACATGAGGAAACTAGAAAAAAAAAAACTAGTAATCTTATACCAAAAAACATTTGTCATACCCACATCTGATTTTTCACTCCTGAGGGAACTTACTTCTAAATCCTGATACTCTTATTTTTCCTTTTCTTTTTTTCTTTTTAAGGGTCAAGATCTGCTGCCTTGCCCAATCTGGCCCTAAACTGAGCTCAAGTGATCCTTCTACCTCAGCCTCCAGAGAAGCTGACATTACAGGCACGTACCTCTAGGCTTAAACCCTAAAACTTTCTAAACATCATGCTCGTGCTATTATTTCTTGGTTTTATAGGTTTGGATATTATGCTTTGGGTGCCTGCTATGTCATTTTCTTGTACTATGTCTCCTATTTTTCCTCACTTTTCTCTTTTTCTCTCTCTCCAAACATAGCTATAGCACTACTTTATAATGTAAACAAATATTTCAATATTTGTAAATGTGTAACTTTTAAAAATTTAACTCTTAGGGCCAAGGATTTAGCTCAGTGGTTCTGAAGCCTGCCTAGCAAGCACAAGGTCCAGAGTTCGATCACCGGTAACCATATACCACAGGGCTTGGCATGGTGACTCACGCCCACCAGCAATCAGTAAATCAATACCATATACCACAGTGCCAGGTGTAGTGGAACACACCTGTAATCCCAGCACTCAGGAGGCAGAGATAGGAGGATTTCTGAGTTCAAGGCTTGCCTGGGCTACACAGCTCAGGGCCAGCCTAAACTACAAGGAAGGCCCTGTTTCAAAAAAATACAATACAATACAATACAATACAATACAATACAATACAATACAATACAATACAATACAATACAATACAATACAGTACATTTAACTCTTTAGCTCTGATAGTAGTTTTCTGTTTCTATAGCCTAACATCCTGGATAATTTGTAAAGAAAAAGATTTATTTTGGTTCATGATTAAGAGCTTGCTGCTAGCATTTGGTTAGCTTCTGGTTAGGACCTCATGCTGCTCAATAGACAGCAGAAAGGCAGAAGAGCAGCCAAAGTTTACAAGGAGAAAAATTCACTCTTGCAAGAACTAATTCAGTCTCTTGAGAAAGGCATTAATATCTTGAAAAGACCTGATCACTTCTTAAAGGCTCTGCCACCTCTCAATACTGTTTTTTTTTTTAAATTTGTTTTGTTTTGTTTTGTTTTGGTGCAGTAACAGAGATCAAACTCAAGACCTTACACTTGCTAGGCAGGTGCGGTGCCACTGAGCTAAATTCCCCACCCACTTCCAATACTGTTACACCACGGACCAAACCCCAACTTAAGTTTTGGTGGAAACAAATCATATTTAAACCACAGCACTCCTGGAGTTAATCATTGATTTATTTTTGTTTTAATTGTGTTAGCTAAGTAATTTTCTCTACAAGGCTCCCTGACAAAATTGTGAATCATATCCTGATTTATATGCAAACATTACTTCCTATTTTTTTCTAGACAGCCCTCCTGAGGTCCCCGTTTGACTGTCCCTGTTAGATCTGGTAGCTCCTTAGCTGCTATATGTCTTCTTTGCCGTCACCTTGGAAATGCCCTACATATCTCTCCTCAGTCAGACTCTCTGTTCTGGTTTCTATGGTTGTGCCATTATTCACCTTCTCCAGTTTGCTGCCATGCCGCTTGGAGGGGGAAAGAAATAAACCCTGGTATTGTTTCCAGATCAACGTAAATCAACAAAAGGAATTTGTTTCACATGGGTCCCAACAATTCTCATTTATGCTTTGTAGACTCAGACTCAGGGTCAAATTTGCCCCTACCCTATCCCTGATTCAGTAAGCTTTTTATACTTAGAAACTTTATCTGAAAATGCAACTTGTGGCTACTACAAGAAAGAAAAGCATACAATTCACCTCCTTCCCAGAAAAGGAGACTTTGGTAGCTGAGCGTGTTCAGCTACCCAAGGTGAACCTGAAGGCCCAGGCCACTGATGCGCAAACTGTCATGTAAGCCTGGCCACACCTGGCTCTATTCAGACCTCCACCTGGCCCGTGACCTGTGGACTGTCAGATGTGGCTTGAACTTCATTTGCCCTATATCTTTCCAGATAAAGTACAAGCCCGGGACAGGTGCTGGTGGCTTCTAAGATGACTTCCCAGAAAGGACACTGACTCATCCACAGGAAACCCTTTTGTTTTTCTTTCTGATCTTCCCTCAGCTTCCTGCCCCACCCACTGTGGGTGAGTTTTGTCTTTTCTCACCAGGAGACAGCAATTTACCACTAAGTTTTACTCAATCGTGGTAACTGGAGACAGTCCTGGGAATGAGATACAGTAACCATTGCAGCAGTGCTAACCATTAGGCGGTCTTTTCTCCATGCCTGGCCATCTCTCCTCTGAAGTGTGGGTCAATTCCGTTGTGACCCAACCCCCAACATAATCCCTTCTCCAATGTCTCTAGCCAGAATACATTGGTACGTTATCGTAGAAGCAGGTTTGGTCTTTCAGCCTTGTTGTAACCTGAGCCTACTTTTGTATGTCTTGTTTTCTAGAAAATATACATTAATGTACATTTACTTTTCAAAATTGATTTTATTGATACATTTTATACATACATTATGATCACATTTAATATTGAGATCTTGTATCTGTACGTGACACATCTTGATTCTTATTTTTCCCCTTTCCCCTCATTAATGTATACTTAGTAACTGATACTCAGTTGTTTTAGTTGATGTGAGCTAAATCAGAGATATTTGTGACTACAAACCCACAGTGCTTTAGACCTAGCCCAGGTTTTCCATATGTTGAAATGAACTTTATATTCAGATTGTTTACATGTTTAGATTTAAGAAAGGACCTAAGAGATCATCTAGTTTTGTTTTTCCATTTGTCAGGTAAGATCCTGAGGCTGAAAGAAATTACTGTCTCGTGGCTGCCCATCCAGGCCCTGGCTCCCTGGGCTCACATTTGCTTTGGGCTGCCCTCCAGGTGGGCCCATCGGGCCTCTCCTCCGCACCTCTTCTTCATTCCTGGTGCACCTTCATCCCGCCTCCCCTCTGCAAGGCCTCAGCCTTCCTTTGCTACTGGTTTCCCCACAGCCTGCCACGGTCCAGGGTCAGGCAGTTGACTGTGATCTCCTGGCCAGAGTTCATGGCTTCCCAGGGAGGTTGTGCTTCAAAATAATTCTTCACAAATGCAACCATAAAATACTAAAGAAAATGTAAGGAGGTACAAACAAGTGATGTTAAGTTTTTACGGTATATTTCCTTTGGACATCTCGCTAGAGTACCTTCTTTATGAAGAATAGTATGAATTTTTTAACAAATCATAATCGTCATCTTACTCAATTTTATATCCTGCTGTTTTCCACTTGTGCTCTTTTAGTAAAATTTTATGACAGAATTGGGAACAAACATCGTTCTGCTTTTTTATAAGAACTTTTTTCTACTAGAACAGTGGCATCTACTTAGAAAAATGCTTTTTAGTGGAATGAATAAAAATGTATACACCCAGGGCTGTTTTTTGGAAATAAGAGATAGATTCTGTACATCTCTTACATCTTTAAGTCTTCTCTACTGTCCCTAGGGAGAGTTCGGGGTCATGCTTGGCTCCTGTCAGTAAGGCACTGTGCTTTCTGATAGTCTGTGCGTGAGAACCCTGTCTTGCACCAAAGCCACATTCAGTCTTGCCTTTGTTTCCATGCTGGTAGCAGCAAGGCCCCAACCACAGGCTTGACCTGTTTGCCACCTCTTTGATCTCTTTTTTTTGTGAAGCATGCTGCTATAAAACTACTTAGTTGTGGCACATGCCCACTTTGCAAAGGGAAGCTTCTTATAGTCCAGGATGTGCTTCTGTGTCCTTGGTTTGATGCCTGGCATATGGGATGCGTGTCTGGTGCATGAATGAATGACTGAAGAAATAGCTAACTCAAGTTGTCTTTGCATAATAGTCTTCATTTTTGCTGATGCCAGAAGCAAAATACTAACTGAGGTAGAAGCTTTCTCTTCAGTGCATCTTCTACCATAAGTGAAGGAACAAAGTAGTAAATTGAGAGTTCAGATTAGCTGAGAATTGTCTTGGCTGAAATGAGGGTCTGTGGTTCTTTCGTGTTTTTTCCCCCTTACTCTTTCTAAAAGTTTTTGTTTTTTGTTAGTATGTATACAAAGTACATAATGATTACAGTCATTGTGGGGAGTTGGAACATGTACCCAACACATCCTGTATTTCTGCTTCCTCTCTCCTCATTCTCCCCTCCCTGTGTTTCTCAGTCCTCTTACCACTTGCGTAAGACCTATGTTTTAACAGCCCCAAATCCATAGATATAGCAAAATTCTTTTTATTAATGTAGAATATTAAATTGCTGGGGTTTTTATTAATTTTCTTAATTTTGAGGTAAAATATGTTTTTTTCCCCTAAATTAGATAGCAACCTCTGCTCTGAAAAAAACCAAAATCTTCATAGTCCCTTTGCATCTCCAAATCTTACGTGCAGGGTAACATTGCTTGAGATGTAAAATTGCTTCTAGGTGGAAGACTACTCAGGAATAAAAAATAATGAATGATGGCTACACTGTACCACACAGGTAAATCTTAATTGTGTTGTATAAAAGCAGCCAGATTCCCTTCCCCAAATACTGTATATACTGCCATTTATGTACATTTCTAGGAAAAACAAACTGTCCTACAGTGAGAGAAAGAAAATCAGTGTTTGACTGGGGTTGGAGTGGAAAGAGGTAGGAGGAAGGGATGACAAAACGCACTAAACACCTTTTGGTGGTGATAAATATGCTCATTGTAATGACTGTGGTAGTGGTTATGTGCATATCAAAAAATATTAAATTGTAGTTGTCCCCTGGTATCCTTGAGGGATCACTTTTAGGATCTCTGAGAGAACCAAAATCTGTTGTTGCCATAGTCCTGTATGTAAAATGGCATAATACTGGTATACAGTTTATGTATGTCCTGCTGTGTACTTTAAATCATCTCTGTGATACCTATATAAGTAGTTGTCATGCTGTATAGTTTAGTAAATAATAACAAAAAGTCTGTACCCTCTGATTCCTGAGTATTTTCAGTCCATGGCTAGTTGGTCCAAGGACCAACTATATTGGATATTAATTATACACTGATAAGTCACTTCTCCAAAATGGAGTCTATCTTAATCAGTTTGGACTACTGTAACAAAGTACCACAGACTGGGTGACTTAAATAATAGTGCTCTATTTCCAAGTTCTGGGGCCTGGAAATCCAAGAGGAAATATCGGCAAAGCCACTATCTGGTAAGGTCAGGCACCCATCCTGGGGTATGGAGATCTGTATTCTTACATCTTAACATGACAGAAAGCCAAGAGAAAGTGTGTCTGTCTCTGTCTCTGTCTCTGTCTCTCTCCCTCTCTCAATATGGTATGTTCCCCCCTTCTCCCTCACCAGAGGGTGAACCCAGGGCCTCAGGCATGCTAAGCAAGTTTTGTCTCACTGAATTATACTCTCAGCCTTATGTCTTTTCTTCTAAGGCCATCAATTCCATTCATAAGAACTCCAGATTTATGATCTAATAAATCCCAAACGCCTTGCCTCCAAATGTGGTCACACTGGGGATTTAGGCTTCAACATACTAATGTGGTAATGGTGGTGGCAGGAGGATGCAGATAGTAGACTCCTGTACTCAGATCATAGTAGACCCATGTCTCCCACTATGTGTTCTACCTCATTTCCTGGCTTCTCCTTCCTAAACTATAATCATCCTCAGATTTGTTCCTAAGGGCTATAGGTCCTTTGTTACAGTAGATGGAGATTTCTTTGCTTTGTTTGGAAGCACAAAAAGTATTTTAATTGGGTCATAGTTCTTGCTCAGTTTAAATTCCAGGTCCTCCATAGACAAATGTACTTCCTTTTCCCATTCCATGACCATTTAGGACATGCTCCCCCTCACAAACACGTAGGATGTTTTTGAGTATACAGCAGCTGATTGTGTAATGGTACTTGACAATTGCCAACCTAAGCCATGACTCACCAGCTCCAGACCTTTGACATATTTTCAGGATGCTTTCCGAAATACCCATTGGTCCCACACAGGAAACCCCGAGGTGATGAGTGACCTACCAGTATTTGTCTCTTCCTTTCTTTCCCTTACTTTCCAAGATGATTTAGGGCTAGGAACTCCACATAAGCAGAAAAAATGCATGAAATTCTGCCCTCCAGAAATCAACATCGTGTTAATGTCTTTGAAATGTTTCTAGATCCTAAGAAAAAATCAGTTCTGAGACCCTAGAATATGCAGATGTTAGGCAGGACTGACTAGCTGAGACGTTACCTGTTCTCCCATCTTGCAGAGACAACAAATCCCAACTCTCAGCTGGAAATAAGAGGAGTGGCAGGAGACACTTATGGTTATTACCTGCCAGTCCTGATTGGAGAAAGTGTCCTTTGTGACAGACCTGAGGAGCAGGTGGAGAAATAAATATTTGAGGGGCACCATAACTCACACAACTCACTATACCCAGACTTCAATTTATGATGTTCAATTTGCAGTATTTTGACTTTGTGTTGGTACAGAAGCCAAACAGATTCAGTAGCAATTGTACTTCAAATTTTGATCCTTCCTGGGCTGGTG
Source organism: Thryonomys swinderianus (assembly GCA_004025085.1). Taxonomy (NCBI): domain Eukaryota; kingdom Metazoa; phylum Chordata; class Mammalia; order Rodentia; family Thryonomyidae; genus Thryonomys; species Thryonomys swinderianus. Next base: position 9,848 of record PVIC010019750.1, on the reverse strand, counting down.
TTGGCTGGGTGACAGCACTGGGCCATGGCTTCCCGTCATCCATGTAGTCATAAATGAAACAAGAGAGACTCTATGGCATGTTGTGTTGCTTAACTGTGATGCTCAGTGTGTTAGGCAAATTAAATACATTTTTGGATTTAATGATAGTTTCCTCTTACTATGGGCATCCCAGAAAGTAACCCCATTGGATACTGAGAAGTATCTGTGGTCTGGAATGAAGCTGGAACTGAGTCCCACTTAAGACAATCACTTACGTTTAAGGTGTGTGTATAATCCTGGAGGAGGAGAAAGGTTGCTAATCACCGCTCTGTAATACATGACTCTATACACTGACACAGTCCTGTGAAGTCACAAGCAGAGGAGCCATCTCTCTAGAAAACGTGGAGGAAACGGAATAGTCAGGTAAATGTTGATGAAAAGAGGTATGGAGGGAGCTGGGCACAAGATGACCTCATTTTCTGTTTTCAAATGGAGCAATCAGGCAGCTGAAAGACAGCAGGAAGGCTGCCATTTTATGTCACAGCTATCTCTGCTAGTCCCTTCTCTGTTCTTGTAGCACATCATGGAGTGAAGTGATGCTCAGGTTCCTTGGAGACAAGGAACATCGTGATGCCCTGCTTGCCTTTGGGGCATCCAGTGTATTCTAGAGCATGGTAGAAAAGATGACACCTTCGTCCTGATGACTTTCACACATGACTCAGTATGCCTGGACACTCGATGACGTCAACGTACTTGATGTACTGGGTGACTGAGAGGAGAGAATCAGGTTGGGTGGGTTCAGGTTTTTTCATATGAGACAAGATTTAATGTCTTTGCTTTGGGAAAGAAAGGAAACACCCAGCCCTGTTGCTTTTTTGTTAAATTAGAGGGTGCTTTCTGCATTATAAATTCTTCTATCATAGATCTTGGCTTTGACTTGGGTGGTGACATATGCATGTCTGAGTGTGCTTTCTCTCTGGGATTAATTCTAGTCTGAAGAGTTTGGGCTTCAGGAGGAGTTCCTGATGGGCCCCGTACAGGAGGAAAGGCGTGCAGCATGGTGGGCTGTCATAATGTAGGAGGTGGACTAAAAACTAAGCTGCTTTCTTCTCATGCTAAACCCATGATACTGACAAGAGAGTTGGAATTACTTACTTTGGGGAGGTTCCACTGCAGGTAAGTTAAAATGAAATTGACAAAAGAAGGATAAGAGTGTGAGGGAAGCCGTTCCCAAGTAATGGTAAGAACTCATAAGGCTAAGCTAGCACTTTCTAGGGATGAAGGGACTATTACCCAATTAGGGAGATGGTCTGAGTCTTTAGGTCTCCCAGTTTGCCTCCTCTAAAAATTCAGGGACATCCTGAAAGAAAACTCAGCCCACTATCACTGCTCCCCCAGATTTATAATCTGATCAGCAGACATGGGTGGCCCAACAGGAAACAATGGTAAGAAGCAGCAAACTGTGGCAGCTTACAAGTAATATAGTTCCTGCAAGACACAGGGCAGATATGGACCAGGATAGACAGGAAGGCTTCTGAAAAAGTTGGACTTGAAGGCTGGAGATTTAGCTCAGTGGTTCCAATGCCTGCCTAGCAAGCGCAAGTTCCCTGGTTTGATCCCCGATAACCACATACAACAATGCCATGTGTGGTGACTCACGCCCACCAGCAATCAGCACCACATACCACAGTGCCAAGGATGGTGGCTCATACCTGTAATCCCAGCACTCGGGAGGTAGAGACAGGAGGATTGCTGAGTTTGAGGTTTGCCTGGACTAAATGGTGAGCTCAGGGACACCCTGAACTACAAAGGGAGACCCTGTCTCAAAAACAAACAAACAAACAAACAAACAAATAAATAAGTTGGACTTGAACTGGCTCTGAATCCTTCCTTCTTCTTTTGTTGGATTCAGATGAGGTTTGAGTCTTGGATTTACCAGGATTTGCCTTTGGCAAATATGTAAGATCTCTGAGGCGCAGTATCTTCACCTACAAGATAGGGAAAATAATGATTATGTCCTAGTTTTTTGTGAGTAACAAATGACAAAATACCCCGCTGAGTAAATAGTCAGTAATACTGAGTCCTTTCATTGTTTTCATGGCTGGAAGGCATTTTCCGTTCCCTAGAGTGGCTCACCAATGTGGACACAGCTCTTAGATTTGGAAGGGTATTGTTTTTCCCTGCCAGGAGGGAGATAGCAGTATCAACAAACCACAAATCAGTAGCTGCTTTTCCTAACCATGTACCCATCTAGGCTAAGCTACAAGTTTCTACTGATCTAGAAACTCTTTGGCATCACTTACACCAAGAGGGATATTGTGCCTGAGTACTTATTTGGCTAAAAAGATCAGTTCTCAGTCTTAAAGCACACACCACATGTTTGAGGGTCTCAGCTTTCCTTTCTAGCTTTTCCTAACTTATAAACATTTTCTAATTTCACTATACATGAAATAGAAAGCTATAAAAGAAGCTATAAAATCCTCTCTGTGCCTGAATGCCATAAATTCTGGAAAAGCAGGGTTGAGAATCTGATGCTTTAAAACAATATTAAATCAGTAGGAATTTGGTAATGAATTATAGGAACGTGTACAATAAGGGTTGGGCACATTGACACCGGATCTAGATGGACTAAACTTGCTTCCTGGCTCTGTCATTTTACAAACTAGGAGCCTTTCAGTAAATTATTTCTCATCTCTGAATCTTAGTTTACTCATCTGTTGAATGGGAGAATAATTGTGCACACTTCATAAGGTTGTTGCGATGAGTAAAGCTCTTTGGAGCAGTAAGTGGCCAACATAAGTATACTTAGTGCATATTAGCCGTAATTAGCATCATTATCTCCTGGTAAAATGGGCAGAGGGAAGATTTCAGGCCTTCAGGGATGCTGTTCCCCTAAAGAAGAGGACACCAAGACAGCCAGCACTAGCTAGGCCTCCGTCAGTGGGAGGCACAGAAAATAACACTCTAAGGAAGACAGGAGTCCAAGTGCCCAAGCCTAGTGAGACAGCCCAGTTTGGAGCGCTGACAGGAATCTGTCATCAGGAGTCCCTTTAGAATTGGACAGTCTCCGCTCTAGTCTCTGGGATTCCTCGAGACAGTCCCTCTGCCAGGTGGCCCCTGACTCGGTTCAGTGAGGATGACATGCGAACACAGAGCCGAGTCAGTAACAGACCCTTTGTTCTGTCCCCTGGACCTCTGCGTGCCACTGTACAGACATGTCCAGCTTGGCAGGCAGCTGGCATCTTAAGGATTCGGGTTGTTATCAGATGGACACTTGCTAAGCAGAGTCCCTCCCGGCCTGGTGGTGCGTGCGCCTGTGCACGTAGGCCTGCATTCCTCCTATCTCTGCCCAGGCAATTACCTCGCAGCCACCCTGCCCCATTCCAAGGCAGCGGGGCCAGCCAGGGTGTAGCGCTTGGGGTGGCAGCCAGGTATTTTTTCCTCCTTTCATTCTTTTTGATTCTAAAGGCATTTGCTCCTAAGCACGGGCTCGCACTGCAGGGTCCAGCCTGGGAAAACAAACCTGAAAGGCAGGAGCTAAGTCGTGTCTGCTCATGGTGCTGCCTTTTGCTGCTCTGAAATGAAGCCAAAAGTACAGGCTCTGTCCTCAAGGACAGAACAACTAGGAGCAGCGTGCCCTGCTTTTTCCTGGCGCTGTCCACCCTGTGAGCAGGTCGCCTATGCCCACATGTTAGCGGTGCACCGGCCGCTGTGCTCCTCAGATCTATATTTCAGTACCGCTGTGGGACTCAGCGTCTGAGCCAAGTACCTGTCGAGGCTGGTCCCTTGGCCGGGCTCCAGGCTCACAGCCCCCCCAGCCGATCCTCAGAGCTGGCTTCTTGCATCACAAAGTGATTTCACGCAGTTCTGATGACAGTTTATGACAACTTGTCCTAGCTTGGGAACTCCCCCTGCACAGGTTCTTGAGAGAACAATATTTGAATAGCAATCATCAGTGCCATTTATTGATCCTGCTCTGCACCAGCCAGTGTGCAGAGGGTGCTTTACAGAGTGACTTTACCTAGTGCCCCCACCTGTGCTCTTGATGATGACTGTGTGATCGGCTGTTTTATAGAGAGGGACCCTGAGATGAGGTGACATTAGGCAACTTGCTCAAAGCCACCAGGGTAGGAAGTCAGTCAGGGTAGCACCAGTCAGTCTGATTCAGAGCACATTCCTAGGCACTGTGGTGCCCACCTCTCTGCCATCTCTGTCTGCCTCTTGCCCAGGGTTAGACTGGTGCCAGAGAATGCTCATCCTTCTTTTCATTACCAGTCTTGTCCACCAGCAGGGCCCAGCAGCCTCTACTCTTGACACTTTTTTTTTTTTTTTTTGAGACAGGGTCTCACTTTGTAGTTCAGGCTGGCTCTGAGCTCACTATGTAGCCCAGGCAAGCCTTGAACTCAGAAATCCTCCTGTCTCTGCCTCCCAAGTGCTGGGATTACAGGCGTGAGCCACCATGCCTGGCACTGTGGTACGTGGTACTGATGGCTGGTGGGCGTGAGTTACCATGCCTGGTATTGTTGTATGTGGTTACCAGGGATCAAACCAGGGACTTTGTGCTTGCTAGGCAGATGCCAGAACCACTGAACTAAATCCCCAACCCCACCCTTGACTCTTTAGGCTAATTTGCTACATCCATGCTGTTAGAATAACGCCAATATAGAGTTACTTCCTCAATGCTTTTTATTATTTTTTAAAAAATCTTTTTGGAGTCAAGGCTCAAGCCAGGGCCTCACATTCAAAGTGTGAGTTCTCTACCATTGAACTGCATTCTTGGCTCTGATTTCTATTACTTTAATTCAACAAATATTTAATGAGCATTTACCTTGTGCCCGTTGTGATGCTACAGCAGGTAGAGAAGGCCAGAGCAAAGAAATTGCTTTCAAAGAGTTTCTAGTTGATAAAGAAATAATCTCTCCAAATTCCAAGATGTCTCTCACGGCCACCTAAGATAAGCTCTGCCTTCTCTTTCAGTCTCCTCTTTTGTCTCGGTCCCTACCAGAACTCCCTACCTACCACCACAAGTCCCTGGCACCTGCAGTTCCAGCAGCCTGCATGCCACGCCTTTCCTGGGCTAATGCTTTACCCTTGGAGCATCAGTTTACATTTCTGTCACCCATCTAGATTGGACCACATGTCCTCTGTTTGATCTCATCATCGCTCCCACCATTTAAATTTTTGCAATCATTTAATTAATCCTTCAGACTCCACTGGCTCGTAGAGGACACTGGAATCTTTTGTTAATCATCATCATAGTTCTAGCACCTAGGAGGCGTTTGCTAACTACTCTTGAGTGATGCAAATTACAGATCACATATTAAAGTAAAAGCTGCAGTCTGTTAATCCCTACTCGTCTGAGTAGCAGCCGTCAAAACAGGATTAAACGAGGCAGGATTTTATGAGGGAAGACCTGTGGGAAAAGCTGGTGAGAGAGCTGGAGGAGGGCGGGCGAGGCATTGGACTGTGATGCAAGCCGAGTCTTCTGTAAGGAAGGCGGCGTGGAGTATACCCTGGTGCTCATTGCGCAGTGCAGTGTGAGAGTTGGGCAAAGCTGTCTGAGAGATGGCCATCCAGGGTCCAAGACGGACCTACAGAGGGCCCCGGGCCAGCCACTGCCCCTGCTGTAGTCTTCACTGGCTGGAGCTGTGTGCGGGAGGCCTGGCCCTGCAGAGGTCACCGTTCTGCATTTGAGCTCAGCCCTGTGTTCACGGTGCTCCCTGTGCCTGGAAGTCTGGAGCCCTCTGCTTCTGGGCATTTCAAGGCCAGAAGCATCGATTCTGGTTTATACAAACGGGAAATTGACCAATACCTGCTTCCATAAAAGAGGGGTATTTGTTGAAGGCACACGGTACTTTTGTGTGACCCTGCAGAGACACTGCAAGATAGCTACACATGGCTCTCCTTCAACGGCTTCTTAGTAAATTAAGAGCAACATTTCCCCTGTGTGTCTCTAAGCCTGGTTTTCCTACAGTGGAGATAACTCCATGTCCCTCATGTGATGTTCAGAGCCAGTGACTTCTAAGAATGGATCAGGTACTCAACACTTAGGCTTTGAATGTGAGTTTTCAAAAAGTAGTAATTCCTTGTCTTCCCCACATCTTCAGCTTTTCTACTTACTTCCATGGGCCAGTCTTCTGTTTTGTTTTCGAAGAAGATCTTGGCTTACTGAGTGCGCTAGCCTTGTAATTACTCTCATCACCAGTCCCCCAGGGCTTTTCCTTTAAGATCATTTCAAGTGAAAGAACCACAGTTTAAATGTGTGATTTTCACGAGGGAAGATTTGGTATCCAGTTACCACCTTTCCTGGCAGCGCGTTTCCGCTTTGGGGAAAGCTCTGGGGTGTACACTTGGCGTGAGGAGCTCCCTGGGGCCGGCTCTTCCCTCCTGACCCTGTGGCACTGTGCCTCACGCTTTGCTCCATCACGGCTAGTCACAGGGGCAGCTCTTGATCACGCCGTCTCCTTCCATGACTCTCCTGGCTCCCCTAAGGAATGGAGGCTTGGGGTGCGGGATGAGTCTCCCCTTCCCTTCGGGCCAGAGCAGAGGGTGTTGCTGCCCTTGTCCTCCCCCCCCCATTTTCACACACTACGCTTGCTGCACGTGCCCCTCGGTGCTGCCCCAGAGGTTAACCTTACGCTGCTCTTGCCTGCTTGGCAGGTCCTCTCTAGAAGTCACTCAGTGACTATGTCCTGAACAACCAACTAGTAGGGGCAGGTCCTGTGCCTCAGTTTCGAATAGAATGAGGAGAGGACTGGCTAAGGAGCGCATGGAACATGTGTACGAAGCGCAAATGTTGTGAAGAATAAAGACAATTAAAACATCTGCACAGCACCAAGTACCATGGGGATGCAGAGGAAACCACTTTTCCAGGGTGAAGAGGATGCTTGTCAGGGTTCAATCGTAGCCAGGAAAGGGGACGCCACACTGAGGAAGTGACATAGGCAAGGGCAGGGCCAGTTGCTGTTCTTGTCCCTTCAGTGACCCGTGCGCCCTGGAAGACAGGGAAAGACACATGAGCAGAGCAGAGGGGAATTATGAGGTGGTGAGCGAACCACGGAGGCGCTTGGGGAACTTGAGGAGCATCACAGCTCAGGGAGAGGCATGGATGCTTCTTAAGTAGGGGCCAAAGCTGGGCTGCTCAGGAGACAGTGTCTGGGTGTAGCACGGTAATAAAACCGAATTTTTAGGGTGACCCAGGTGCAAGCGTCCTTCGGAGGGCACCCCCTGAGCAGAAGAGCCTGAGAGGAAGGGCTGCCGGCCTGGGGTGGGGCTTCATGTAGGTCATGTGCCCTGGAGGGAGCTGGCGGGATGCGCATCTGCACGCACACAGCCAGCAGGTGCTGGATGTTCAGTTCCGGGGCTTGCAAATGTGGCCGAGGCCAGAATGAACATTTCATAGTTGTCATCCCAGGGGTGCCCGTTCAAATGGCAAGTTGTTTAGATTCCTCAGTCACCTAAAGAAAGTCTTGGGTTTCTGGGCGACAGTGGGTAGACAAGTGTTTTCTTGTTCCTGATTCATCGGTCTAGATCCTCTCAACACAGTCCTCGGATTCTTCAGATTCCAAGAAAGGGCCATGTTAACTTTGGCCCCAGCAACTCTGCATAGCTTCATCTCTTCTCCCTCAGTTGTCTAGCTTCTAATTCTGCAAACAACAGCTGGAGAGAGTAAATGGGAGCCAGCTCCGCAGCTGTGTGCTAAGAATCAAGAAGGAATCCATGAGGAAGATACTGTCTGACTACTATTGCTGCCAAAATAAGAAATGTGTGTATGAGACAGAGACAGAGAGAGGTAGAGAGAGAGAGAGAGAGAGAGAGAGAGAGAGAGAGAGAGAGAGAGAGAGAGAGAGAGAGAGGAGAAGGAGAGAGAGAGAAGGAGGGAGAACTTGGGACTTAGCTAGAAGCTGTCTCTAGGCCTGGGCCTCAAGCAGAGTCACTGAGATCTAAGAAAACGTGAAAAGATTAAAAGTTGGAGACAAAGCGTTGTCCCCAGTCCCAAATGAAGAGAGGCCTCTTCCTGGAAAGTGGTTAGGGGTTATGTGTGTGGTTTTGTTCTCAAGCTAGATAATCTGCTTCTAATCATAATTTGGATTAGCCCTCACACTAAGCAAATGTTTGTCTGAAGAGGCCCATCCGCAGGCACCAGAGGGGCAGGACAAACCTCTACCAAGAGCTGAGAAACTCCCCCTCTGTAGTCTCCTTCCAAACCCAGCAGCCGTGACTGCTGCCTTTTCTGTGGGAAAGGGCAGGAAATAACGTCTGCATAGCATCCTGGCTTCTTCGGTCTGGCGCTGTCCCTGAGGGTTGTTAGTTCTCAGAGATGCGATGTTCCACCATCCTTGTGCATTTGGCAATATCGAGAGACTTTTGGTTGTTAGCGTAGAAGGGAGGATGGAGTGCTTCATGCCCGGGATACTGTAAGCATCCTAGGGGGCACACAGTAGATCTTACAATGAAGGACTACCCAGCCTCAAATAGTCGTCCTCTGTCATACAGCCAACTTTAACTGAAGTTGTATCCTTGCCAATGTTTGTTCCCAAAATATGCATTGTGTTATTTTCTCATTTCCTTTCCCTCTTCTCTTTCTTTTTTTCCTCTTCTTTTCTCCCTTATCATCCTCTGGTCCTTCCCTCCCTTTCCTTTCTCCTTCCTTCTTTCTTTTCTTTGCTTCCTTCCTTTTTGCTGTTTATAATGTAATGATTAATCTGCCAGATTTAACTGAGGTTTCCCTTCAGTGCAAAGCAAAAAGGTGGGGAATTCTTCAGGGCGATTTTGTGCTTCCTGAAGAGAAGTCATTAAAGACATTGAAATCTCCTTTCTAAGGTCTTTTCCAGTGTCTTCCTAAAGGAAGTGTGGGAGAGGAGCAGTGTGCTGCTGGAAGGTCGCAGTTGCTCAATTAGCCTTTTACCAAATTAATCCTGTGTGAAAAGTCAAAATTTACCATTAACTTGTGTGTACAATGCCAGGAGCTCCACTGGAGTGGGTGGTTCTCGAAGTTGCATGATGAGACGATCCTGCTTCTTAAAGACTCTTTAAATTCTTTCCAGTTCAATCCATATTCCTCTCTGAGTCAGACCCTAAATGACAGCTGCATTTCTTGTAGGGAATTCTCAGCAGAGCTGGAAGGCAGCTATGAGGAGCATGCTGTGGTGGTGGCATATACCCAGGGCCTCCAGCTCCAGACAGATGGCCTGACAAATGCTGGTGCACAAGTGTCCTCCATTAGGTTGGCCTGTGATGCTCCTTCCGGGCATCCTGAGCTTCCAGAAGGCCTGTCTCAGGGCTCTGTAATGATGCAGCTATTTGCTTGATTGTTTACCATTTGCCCTTCAGAGTGTAGCCCCGTGTCTATTTCACTCGTTACTGTATCTCCAGCACAAAGCCTGGCCATTAGGTGCTCAGTAACTGCTCATAACATGGGTGGAGGAAAGACAGAGACATAGAGTAATATTTACCTGGGCTGAGAAATACCTGGAAGACCAAGCTAAGCAAGGTCTCAAAGTCCCTCTCCCATCTACGAAAAGTTGGGAGCAGGTAATCTCAAATAATACCAGAGGCAGTATAGGAAAAACATTAAATCATGACTTTCCTACAATGCTAACTATGAGATATAGGAGAGACTTTAAATCTTCAGATCACAGCAGATGGAACCAGCATTTATCTATTTTTCAGAATGTTGTGTCTATCATGCAGAATGACAAGCTATATATTATGGCCAAACCTCTGAGTGAAAGATGAGGTCAAGTTCTAGGTGCTGAAGCATTCATGACCTTTGCAATCTTCCTAGAAAGAGGCACCGATCCTTCCCACAGGAACCACCTTGAAATGGCCTGGGGTTGCCCATGTGGCCAGTCTAAGCCATCAGAGCT
>PVIC010019749.1:0-30233 GCA_004025085.1 Thryonomys swinderianus | reverse complement strand
CCACCAGCAATCAATACCACACACCACAGTGCCGGGTGTGGTGGCTCACGCCTGTAATCCCAGCACTTGGGAGGCAGAGACCGGAGGATTGCTGAGTTTGAAGCTTGCCTGGGCTACATAGTGAGCTCAGAGCCAGCCCGAACTACAAAGTGAGACCCTGTCTCAAAAAAAAAAAAAAAAGAACACCGTTGGTACCGGAGATGTAGCTCAGTGTTTCTGGCACCTGTCTTACAAGCGCAAGGTCCTGAGTTCCATCCCCAGAAACCACATACAATGTTGGGCGTGGAGACTCATGCCCACCAGCAATCAATACCACATACCACAGTGCTGGGCATGGTGGCTCACACCTGTAATCCCAGCATTCAGGACGCAGAGGCTTGCCTGAGCTACATAGTGAGCTCAGGGCCAGCCTGAACTACAAAGCGAGACCCTGTCTCCAAAAAAAAAAAAAAAAAAAAAAAAAAATGTATAATTTAAGACATTTAAAACTGAAAGGTTAAAAAAATGACCTACTCAATTTTCATCATTATTCAATAAAGTGTTTTATAAGTCCTCATCTTAATGCTATTAGTTTCAAAAGGCAACTTTTATTGAAATGCATGGATCAGTATTTCTAAACTCTGGCTATTATGCTAAAGTTAATGAGGAAGCACAATTAGATGTTAAGTGCAATCCCCATGAAAGAGAAGTAAACTGACTGTGAGGAAATAAAGTAAGTGCTGTGGGAACAACTCAGGGTGGAGTGCTTGTCTAGCATGCTCAAGGTCCTGGAATGAATGACCAGACCACAAATAAAGAATAATCAGGTATTTTTCTTTTAAAATATTTTTGAGCACTAACAAATCAAAAACAGAGGGGAGGGGCTGGAGGTTTAGCTAAGTGGTTCCCATGTGGGCACAGAAAGCCCAAGGTCCCAAGTTCAATCCCTGATAACCACATACAATTCCAGGCATAGTGATTCATGCCCACCAACAATCAGTATCACATACCACAATGCCAGTTCACTAAATAAACTAGATTAGCTATACAATAGGATAGCACACATCTATTTAAAAAACAGCAGCTCAAATAATGATAAACAAAGATGGACAAGATACTTTATATGTAAAAAAAAAGCTGAGTTCAATGCTTACCTGAGCTACATAGTGAACTCAAGGGCAGCCTGAACTACAAAGCGAAAACCTGTCTCCAAAAAACCCCCCCCAAAACAAAAAACAAACAAACAAAAAAAGAATTGAGGGGAAGTAGGGAATAATGAGGATTTTACATAATACTACCTTATAAAATTATACTGTATATTATAAAAGCAAAAACAATAAACTGAAAATGTTCTATGTAAACAGAAAGGGAGACTTTTAGATATCATATACACATTTAATAATTTAAGAACTCAGTATGTTTTGAAATGTTTCAATTATTTGGAAGTGATTTCACTTTAAGTAACACATTTTACAAAGTTACTGTTCTCACAAGTAAGTCCCTGAGCAATGTGGCTAAAGGCTGGGCAGGGAGGAGGTATGGGGATGGACTATTAGGTTCTGGACTTGCTTTTGATTCTTCAAACCACTAATAAAATAGTTACAGGTAGCCATTATAAACTGAGATTAAAAGATTCACTTCATTAATCATGTTAGCCTAGTGTTCAGTAACTTGCCTACCATATTGGACAGTATCATAAAAAACATTCTATTGGAAGTAGTACTCTGTAAAGTCCCAGAGAAGAGATTTTACACAAGGACCTTTGCAAAATAAGATACAGAAGTTATAAAACCAAGGAGAAAGCAGATTTGGAATCATTATACAATGAAATGCACATAAGAAAAAGGATTAGCAAAATCATATTTATTCACAAAAAGTCTGGGTAACTGACTAAATTAGAAAATAGTATTAAATGTAACAAATACTACATGCAGAAAACTGAAAAACAGTTAAGGAATAAGTCACTTTTTTCCAGCAGTTAATAACTTAGTGAAAGAAATATACAAAGTATGACCTAAATACCAAAACAAAAGCAACAGAAGCTTTCAAGGCGTGCTGAAAAGGCAACCCTGACCTGGGGGCTGCTCCTGGTGAGAACCAGGGACGCCTAGAGGACAGAACTGAAAGCACTGACTCTAGGTAAAGATTCCACCCCTCATCTATCCTGTTTGCTCCTGTCAAACGAGGATAGTACTAACTTCATTTAGGTAATATATGTACAGTGCTCCAAGTAGTTTCTTCCCCACTGAGTTATCAGGATTAAATGAAAAATACATATAAAGCATTTGGAACATTTTTTGGCATTAATGTACACATTTAAAAATGTGAATTACCATGATATTAAATTATCCCTTGCTGTATTTTTCTTGAATACAGCATATTGTTGGATCTTGTGTCTTTACTCATTCTGCCAGTCCATTTAATTGGTGAACTGAGGCCACTAACATTGATGGTTGTAACTGATATGTGTGGACTTATACTTGTCATGGTATATTCCTATTGTTGGCTCTTTTATTATCATTTTAAAAATTTCCCATCCTGCTGTTTAATTTCCAGCTTTGCCTAATGGCTTCATTATGTTGGGCCTCATGGAGTTATGACCTTGATTGTCTTTTTCTAGGATACTGTTTAGAATTTTTTGCACTGCAGATTTGGTATTAAGTGTCTTAGATGTTCTTTGTCATGAAAGCATCTTACTTCACTAACAATTCTGAAGGATAGTTTCACAGGATACAGCAATATAGGTTGGAGCAGGTGCACAATAAGTAAGGGCTGGAGTTTGGCTGGGAATTATGCAGGGGGTCTGATCACCTTACCCTGATTTCTGCACAGCATTTAGTCCAGACTTGTGCCTCGGCTTGGCACTCAGCGGGTAAGGGTTGCAGTTCAGCTGGGACATACACAGAGGTCTAAGGGCCAGTTATATTAGGAGCATGACCCAGGAAGTAGTTCTTTTTTAAGGGTTCTAAAATCATCAATAATGTTACTTGCAATAAACATTTCATAGGTATCATTCAGGAATTAAACCAAAAACATTGACAACAAAAAAACAGAAATGAGAAAACACCTAAGCAAGATCCAAACACAGAATTCCAGATTTCCAAAGGGAAATGAGATGCTTCAACCTGAAACTCAACCACCTGGACTCCCTGAACTGGTAACTAAAGAGGATTTGTAAATATTGAAATCAGAAATAATTATCTCTGATAACAATAGATAATGACCATGGTGAAAGACACATTTAAAAAAAGAGGACTTCAGGAATACGATGGAATCCCAGCATAGAAATCAAATGGAGTCCAATAAACATATTCAAATGGAAATTCAAGAAATTAAAAACTCCACTGAAAGTTTCTGCAGTAGAGCCAGAGAATGCCAAGACAGATGTTCAGACGTAGAAGATAGGATTGCAGTTAGGTGACCAGAAAAGGAAAGACTTCTTAAAAATAGTAAGGGACTATGAGAAATCAACCCGGCAGCTGGTAGATGATCCAAAGAAAAACATAAGACTGATGGAGCCAACGAAGAAACAGGAGATAGTACAAATGACATAAAAAAAAAAACTAATCACTGCTGTTATGGCAGTAGAACTTCCCAAGCGGGAGAAAAGAAAAGAGAGGCATACAGGACTTCATTTAACCATGATTTAAAAAAAAGAAATCCACACCTAGGCATATAATAGTCAAGATACCAGAAATCCAACAGAAGAGCAAAATACAAAAAGGAGTTAAAGAAAACAAAAAAATCACATACAAAAGAACGCCCATTAGCATTACAACACTTTACAACATAAACCCTCAAAAAGAGACTGGAGTAAAAGCCACTATATTTTTAATCAGATCATTCTCAATGTTCCTGTTCTTGGCTTACAGAAAAAAAATTAGAGGAGTAGTATTTCTTATGTTTTCAGCACGTCAGTCAAGTAAACAAAAAGAACTCCCCTCCAAAACCTAAAAACAAGAAAAAAACTCTCATACTTCTATTTTCTGCATATCTGGAGTATGAGTTATAAATAAAAAGCATTGCTGTACAGTGGAGAGTAAACAGTTTGAACAATGCCATTTAAAAGCAAGTTTGGTCAGTGAGAGACCAAATTAATAAACATGCATTAAATCTGAATAGTATTTTCACTAGCTTCCACACATAAGACAACGCTACCCATTGCCATAATGTAAATGTTAGAGACTCATTGCCTCTCTCTAGGGACAAGCACCTATACTAAATCAATTAAATTCAAATTCTTTCTCTAGAATTCAAAATTCTAGGACTGATGAGTAAGAGTGAAGATTTTAAAAATTAAGAGAAATTCCAGTTACTCCTTTTGTTTTTCTCATAGCTTCCCTATCTCCTGCTGCTCCGGAAGCTTTACTGTTCTCTTCTATTTTACATTTCATCGGCTCCTTTGCTAGCCAATAAATTCCTTGTGGTGTAAGCCAACCAGAATTAATTTTTGTTATTTGTACAAAAAGACCTTAACAATGCACATCTTAAAACTATACATTGTGTATATACTTATACCTTTGAAATCTTAATAGAAATTAATGAGAAATGACTTTCTCATATTTTTAATGATATTATACATAACTATATAAATGAGATCTGAAATGTATACCTGGCCTTGGCCTGAAGTATTATAATAGACCCTAACACACACTGCCTCTATTCTCTTTCATAAGTTTCTTGCCTACTGCCTTAATATATAAATTCATGTTCAAAAAAGGAATAGGTTTCTGATAAAAATAAGGTTACAGTCTTCTTTAAAGATCTTTCTTAGTCTGAATCAATCAACACTTTTATGCTCACCTCGTAGTACTAACTAATGTATATCAGCGAGAACAGTCCCCCAAATATGTCATACTTCTCAGTTTTTGGTTTGTGCTCTTCTGCAATATCATGCTGGAAAATTTTCAAATTCCATATATATACTTCAAATGTCCCACTCTCTTTCGAGTTTTCTTGATTTCCTCCTGCAAATACTTTTAACCTTGCTGTAGTCCCACACTTCATTTACACAGTGAGGCACACACCATTGGTATAGGTTCTCATGTGGGTTCAGCTTCACCAATACTGTACTACCAGCCTTCAATAGATAAGGGCTGGTTTTCAACTATGTACCCTTAAACCTTATATAATTATATGCATTTTGTAATGAATCATTCACTGAGCTGAAAGGGGATGTCTTTCTCAGAATCATATTGAATATTGATACATCATTAAATGCATCTTAAATGTTTTCTCAGATGGGTAGAAACTGCTAATCTGTATTATTAAAATTATTTTTAACAGAATGACAATTTTTCTCTTGGGACTTCAAATAATCCCAAATCAAATTAATGAAGCCTATTCCTAATATTTTGAATGCCACAAGGTACAAACTCTGTTCCCACCTCAGTCACCCCTTTATAAGGGGGTTATAAGAGTCTGAAGACAATAGAGCAGACCAAAATCAACATATATTTTAAAAAGAAAAACGCACTACCCTACTAATTTTCAAAGCAGGCCAAGGCCAGGAAGTCAGATGGGCAAAGAAGCAGGAAATATTTTGAGTACATTCACATATCTGAGCAATTCTGTGGTTTTCAAATCAGTCTTAAAACAGATAATATTCCATCTTTTATGCACCTCAATGGTGCATATGCTATATATAAACATAATGTTCTACTCAGTTGCTCAAATATTCAATCTGTTCATGATTACTGTCCTTAGAAAATATAAGGTGAAGAGTTCAATCTTTAAAGAAAGGGGAGGTATAATTTGAAAGTTGCAAAGATAATAAATAAAACACAACATTCCACATTGAACTTACATCTCAAACATTTCTAATCTAATTTATACTGATGTAATGCTTCTAAAAAAACTATTTTCTTGAAACACATCTTTTTCCTAAACAAAACCAAAAATAGTAATTACAAATATAATAATATACAACTATACAGCTATAATAATTACAACTGAAGAGTTGTGTCTAGTTAGTTTCTTATCCCTAAGGCAATACCCAATACCCACAATTTAAAGGACATGAGGTGTATTTTGGCTCAGTCTGTACAGTTTTCAGTCCATAGCTGGGTGGGCACAAGGCAGGGTGGCATAGCAGAGGGGTATTAGAGGAGAAACAGCTCACAGCATGGGGGCAGGGAGCTGAGTGATCAAAGGAGAAGAAAGGTACATCCTTCTAGGCTACGCCCCTTTCTAACCAGGCTTCACTTCCTAACATCACATATAGTTATATGCTCATCAGTGGACCAATCTACTGATTATGCCTTTTTTAATTTTTTGGTATGGGGGATCAAGCTCAGGACCTTTGCTTTTGAGGAAGGAGCAGTGCCACAGAGCTACATCTCTGGCTACTGATTATGTCTTAATCACCATGATTCAATCACTGCCCCCAAACCCCACCTATACATAAACCATAACAAGTTTTATCAGATATGCAGCTACCATTTTTACTTATATTTTCTTATTTAAATATCAAACCTAGAAGAAAATAATTTCATAGATAAGGTTATTTAAATTGATACATTTAGTAACGTGCTCATCATCATAGAAATAACAGCTGATGGAAGAGTAAGCTCAAAGCTGCCTTACTGCAGTGTGCACCATGGTAAGCACTGCTCTTTGTGTCTCAGTATAGAAAATATTTATTAAATAAATGTTCCACTGGCTTTTCAATGGGAAAGGGGAGTTTCAATTCCTTTCCTAATCTAAAACTTTCAATTAAATATTAAATCTGTAAGAATTCCTGACAGTTAATTTTGCCCACCAAAAGAAAAAAACAGGTGTTTTAAAACATAATTTCACAACTACAAATTATCTAACGATCTGAAAAAAAATATGTATGAATATATGTATGTATGTAGTATCTTTCACCAGACAGGCGTTGAAATGAGGCTCTTCACACAGAACTACATACTCAGCATTTTTAAAATTGTTATTATTTTGAAATCCGGTCTGACAAAGTCACTAAATTGGCCAGCCTGGGCTTGAATTTGCAAACTTTCTGCCTCAGCCTCCCAGAGTGCTAGGATTACAAGTGTGTGACAAAGTCAGCATGAACCTTAGTTGTAAAACTCTGTTAAAAAACAAAGATATAACAAAAAAAATAAAAATAAAATGGCCCTCACATATACCTATGTGAAACTGTGAAATATTAGAAAATCCGGTATAGAAATCCATAAAAAATTATAACTTAGTGAATTTAACTCAGGGATACAAGCTTAATATTTAAAATATCAGTGTAATTCATCACATTAAGAAAAGTAAAATCACAGGATCATTAAACACAGAAACTGTCAACTTGATTGCACTAAGACACTAATGAAAAAGTGACCAGACCAGGGATGCACTATGCTCATCAGCAGACTAATCCACTGATGTTCTCAGATGAATGTGCTATATAGAAAGTGGGGCTCAGGTAGAGGTGGGTCACTGGGGTCTTACTGGCACTCTTCCCAGGTCCTCTGCTCTGAGCTGTTGTGTGTGAACTAAGCAGCTGTTTTGCCCCATCCTTCAAATGACCATGATGTTTCTAAGGTAGAGCCAGCCAACCAAGGACTGAACATCTGAAATTACAACCCAAATGAACCTTTCCTCTCCTTCTCTAAGTCGTGAGTGCCAAGTATTTCAGTCATAGCAATGGACAGCTGGCTAATACACTGTTAGAATATATATTTCTCCAAACCTGATCACTAAATTAGCCCCAAATCCAATCAAAATCCTAGCACACTTTCTGTGTGAAGTTTGAAAAATTCACTTTAAAACCTAGAAATTCAAAGGGCCTGAAATAGCCAAAACAATCTTAAAAAGAAAAAAAAAAAGCTCTATACATGACTTTAAGATTCAGAACAAACTTATATAACAATCAACATTATATTGGTAAAGGAGAAAAATTAATAGTACAAATCAAAATCAAGAAATAAATTCAAACATACATGGTCTGCTAGTTTATTAAAAGGCTGCAAGTCAATGGAATGATGTTTTCTAACAAATGGTGCTATATATCAAATGAGTAGAGAAAAAATGTGGTAAAGGAAAAAATATGGCCATTTTATGTATCACTTTCTGAACTGTATATAAAAAAACAATCAGATATAAATCGTAAGCTTAAACACAAAAAGTTAGAACCATAAATCTCTTAGGAAAAGACTCTTATTCTGCATGAAAGTCTAAAATTTCTGAGAATTAAGCATATGTTAGAAAAGAGAAATACATAAATTAGTCCTTAACAAAATTAAGCATTCAGTCCATCAAAAGATAGCATGAAAAAAAGGTAAAAAAAATATTAGAAATACACATCCCTCATAATAGCCCATGTCTAGAATATATGATATTACTACAACATTCTCTAGAACTACAAATATACCAGATTACCACTGTAATATTTAGCACAAAGTATTTAAAAGTACAATTTGGCAAGGCAAAATCAAATTTAAACAGTGCTTCCTCTTTTAATTAAATAAACCAATTTCTTGGAAATTATCATTGTAAAAAGCAAATCAAAGGCTGGCAGAAGAGTTCAACTGTAGCTCACTTGCCTAGCATGAGCAAGGTCCTGGGTCTGAATCACCTGAACTGGAGGGTGAATCACCTAGTGAAGACAAAAGGAATGTGACTATACGCATGTGCCCTCTCCGAAACACTATGTTGAGGAGACAGAAGCAGAAGCAACAGAACTGTCCATCTCTAGAGAATGAGTAAGGCCATATATTATAATGTCTATTGATTACTGTATACTTACTGACATGAAACAGCAATCACAAAAAATTAACGTATGTGTCTGTGGGGTATGTTTGATACTTCAAATTCTTTAGTATTTGCATGCAAATAAACCAAATAAAATTAATAAATCTTATGTAACTGAATAAAAATGCCATTTTAAAATATGTACTCAAAATCAAAGCAATGAAGCATTATGTAATTTTTATACTTAGAAAGCCAGTGTGTATTGTACTTACTAAATATCTCAATTTGAATTAACCACAATTGAACTGTTCAATAACTGCATGTTGCTGTTGGTTATAAAGTACTATACTAGATAGTACATGACTAAATCTTTAATACTGAGGATTTTGTTTTTAATGAGAATGAGAAATTATTTTCTTTTGAGAAATTATTTTTAAAGTAAGTCACTTGACTGCTATCGAACCTTTCCTGAAGTCTCACAGCTGTTTATTACATAAGTTTTTGGATTTCTCTGAACTGTTTCCTAGTATTCAGAGTATTCTGTGGAAAATTCTCATTTTTAGAAATGAACAAGTCGGTCTTGCTTATGAAACAGAAATATAACAATATAAAAATCAATTTAAAATGTAGTACTAAAATGAGTTTTATAGCATGTATGTGGCTATAAAACCAAAATTCCCTAATTTCTATGTATTTTAACAGTAAATTCATGACTGTTGTACAACATACTATGAGTACTATTCTAAGTCTCCTTAATATGAGATTATAGTCAGCATATGTTTTAATCAAATAGGTTTAAAAGTTTCTCAAATTTTGAGTCTCAGAAACAGGAAGAATAAACAGGTTCAAAATTCTAACAATTCATTCAGTGTGCTTCAAATAAACCTTAGAATTCATATTATCACTTTCTTCTCTTATGGAGAAAATAATAAGAATTGCATAGACTTTCTAATTAGGAACCATCCCAAAGTAACAAAAGAGAGTAAAATATTTAGTGTTAAAAGAAAAAAATCCACCAACCTAAACTTTATACCCAATGAAATTACTCCTCAAAAGTAAAGTTGAAATAGTTTCTCAAAGACAAACTCAAAAGAATTTGGTACCTGTAAAATCTGCCTTGCAAGAAATGTTAGTAATTCTTCAGAGTAGAATAATGATAAACAATGACAGATACTTCACAAAGAAATGGACAAAGAGGGCCAGAGGGTTAGCTCAGTGGTTCCGGTGCCTGCCTCGCAAGCGCAAGGTCCTGAGTTCAATCCCGGTAACCACATAGAATGCTGGGTGTGGAGACTCACGCCCACCAGCCATCAATACCACATACCACAGTGCCGGGCATGGTGGCTCGTGCCTGTAATCCCAGCACTCAGGAGGCAGAGACAGGAGGATTGCTGAGTTCACAGCAGCTTGCCTGGGCACCATAGTGAGCTCAGGGCCAGCCTGAAATACAAAGCGAGACGCTGTCTCAAAAAAAAAAAAAAAAAAAAAGGACAAACAATACTCTTATTTAAATAATGAATGATTTTTTTTATTTTTAATTGATCTAATAGGCACCATTCTGATTAATAACAGCAGCAATGTAGTTAGCAACTACAGCTTTTGGATCAGTAAAATCAATAACAATATTGTTACATGGGACAGGAGAGAAAAATTAAGAATACGATGTTACCTCTACTACCCATAAAGCAATACAGTCTTATTTAAAACTACACTAACTTTAGTTTTAAATGTAGGCCAAATGTGCAAAGTGTATGACAAATGCAAAAAATTTTAAATAGATGTATAATTGATATTCTAAGAGAATGACAATGCAATCACATGAAATGCTCAATTAAAACTAAAGAAAGCAGAAATAAAGGCAAAGAAAGAACAGATCAAGGACAATACCCAAAAAGTTACAAATAAAGCTCATACTAATAATCACTTTATATGTGAATGGTCTGAATATGCTAATTAAAGTGGTTGTTGGAATGGATTTTTTAAAAAAGTACAAATACATGTTGTCTACAAGAAACAGTTATAAAGACCTGCAATGATAAACTAAAAGTAAAAAGATGATAAAACAATCAATGCTCCATAAAGATCTAATAATCATTAATGGGTATGTGCCTAACAAGAGTTATATAAGGCAAAGGTTTCTGGGAGACCAGATAAGAAGACTGAGACCTAATTGGCTCCCTCAGTGGGCACTAAGAAGAAAGGTGGCATGCAAATGCATTGACACATCTGCAGGGAAAATTAAAAACAGCTGAGATCTTGTTGTTTGCCTAGACCTGTACCATGCAGGGAGGGAGACAGATGAATCTGGTAACTCTAATTATTTGTACCCATGTCTGAGTGAATAAAGCCTAGCTATGCCAGTCATTCAGAGCTCTCTGTTGAAAGAAGACAAGAACGGTCCTCTCGCCCTCCATATTTTAACCTGGTTTTGTGTCTTTACTTTTCATTCTCATCACTCCTTGGTCAAGCTTGAGCTCATAAGACTGGTTCCTATAAAGGTCCATGAAAGTTCAAAGACGAATATAGACAAATCTACTATTGTAGTTAGAAATTTCAGTATCTATCAATAGCTGATAGACTGGGCAGGCAGAAAATCAGTAAGGATACAGCTAAACTAAGCAGCACCATCCATTAATCAACCAGATCTACTTGCCACCTTTGGAGTATTTCATCTAACTGGAATAAGACACTTTCTTTTTAAGCTCCCATACAGTGACTACCAAGACAAATTCTGAGCTGTAAGATACACTTCTGCATACAGATTGGGAAGAAAGAAATAAAACTTTGTTTCTAGAAGACATAACTGTGCATGTAAAAAATCCCAAAGAATCAAGGTAAAAACAATCTTCAGAACAAGTGACTAGAGAAATACAGCAGAACACACAATTAATAGATAGTTACTTTCCTAAGGAACATCAATAAACAATTGAAACTTGAAATTAATACGTACCATTTATATTTGGAAAGAAGGAAGGTCAGACACACTGGAGGAGGGAGGACCAAAGTATAAATCTAACAAATATATGCAGGATATATTTGGCTACAAGATTCCAATGAGAGAAACCAAAAATATAAATAATACAAGGATATTTCCTGTTCACGAATGGAAAAAAATCACCACTATTTAGGTGACAGTCTTTCCCAAAAGAACCTACAGATATAGGAGCACTCCAATCAAAATCTTATTTTATGAATATCAAGAAACTAATTCTAAAGTTTACATAGAAAAAAGACCCAGAACAGCAATGCAATGCTAAAAATAAGAACAACTTCAAAGACCTGAAATTAGCTGACTTTAAGATGTGCTACAAAGCAACAGTTATCAATACAGTGTGGTACTGTTAAAAGAATAGACAAAAAGATAAGTGGAACAGAACAGAAACAGAACAGAACAGAAAGTCCCAAAGTAGTCCAATACAAATAAATAAATGAAAAAAAAATAACAAAGTAAAAGATAATCTTAATAAATGGTGAAAAATTATACATTCTCATGCAAAAAAATGTAAAACACAACTTAAATCTCTGACCTGATATCTAGAAAAAAATTAAGATAAATCAAAGATCTAACTATCAAATGCAAAGCTATAAAACTTCATAAAATAGAACGTAAAAGAAAATCTTGGATTGGTGATGACTTTTTACCTCCAACACCAAAAATACGAACCATGCATTAAAAAAAAAAAAAACTGTGAAAAGCACTGATGGAATGGAAAGACAAGTCATAGAGAAAATACATGAAAAAGCATATTTAATGAGATTTCTAAAATAGAAAGTTCAACAAGAAATGACAATTTAAAAATAGGCAAGAGATATGAACAGCTTATCAAAGAAAATAAACAGATAACCAACAGTCATATGAAAAAGTGTTCAACAACATAATGACAATAGGGAAATGCAATGAAATCAAGATATCATACAAGCTTATAGGCTAAAATCCAAACACTAGTAACACTAAAAGCTGGTGAGAACAGGAGGAATAGGGAAGAGAACCTCTAAAGCTACATACTATATAATTCCAATCATATGACATTCTAGACAAGGCAAAACTAAAAGAGAATGTTAGAAAACTAGTGATAGCAAGGTCTGGCAGGAGTGAGAAGAGATGAGTAAATGCAGTACAGGGTATTTTCAAATAGTTAAATTATTCCTTATGACATTATAAGGGTGGATAAATGACAGTATATATTTGGGAAAAACCAAAATCCATGATTCTGTAAAATATAAAGAGTTAAACTATCAATTTAATTAATAATTTATCATTAATTTACTAACAAACACAGAAATGCAAAATGCTAGTAACAGGGTAAGGCAGAGGAGGACAAAGGGAGAGGAAATATATGGGAACTGTACTTTCTCATAATTTTGCTATTAGCTTGGAACAGCTCTTTTGGACTTTTAATTAAAGAAAAATCTAAGCTAGTTACCTCTATGAACTAAACAGTTCCTCAAGCTTAAATATGGACTAATAACTAAGTGTAGTAAGACAACTGAGAAACACCAGCAGCAAACAACAAAGAACTACACAATACAAAGTCCAAGTATTCTGCCAGGGTGGTATAAACCAATGAAGATTTTTTTTTAAAAGTGTCTTCATATTAATCAGGTTATTACTATTATTATTAAAAAGAGGTTGTAGGCTTCTATTAAAATACAGTGACAGTAATTACAGTAAAAGCTTCCTGGGACATTAAAAAATCCCTTACTACCTAACAAAAATAGAAGACTGGTTAAAAGAATCAACGTAAATTTTACAGTAGGCACCATTCAATGAAAGATTATGAAGTAAGAAAACAGCATCCACAGGGAAGACAAAAACAAAGCAAGGATAACTAACATATTATGAAATTAACAGACAAGGACATTAAGACATTATAACTATATTCCATATGTTAAAGAAAACACAGGAAAAGAAACCATAGCAATGATTGAATATATTGTAATGACAGGTATATAAAACAACCAAATTAAGCTTCTAGAGACAAAAAAATGTTGAAAATGAAAAACAGTGCATAATGGTCTGTCAGACACTATAAACAAAATACTTGTGAATTTAAAGACAAAATGAGGTCAGGGCATGGTGGCACATGCTTATCATTCCAGCAATCCCCAGAATTTACCAGGAAGGCTAAGGCAGAAGGACCTTGCGTTTGAGGCCAGCATGGGCAACATACCAAGGTCTCACAAAAATCAGATGTATAAATACACTAGACAACTGTGTGTAGTCTAATTCATTCATACCTGAAGTGCAGAATAGTGAAGGTAGGAGCTGGAAATCTGAAAAAAGTAAAAGATAAAAATTTTCCAAATCTGATTTAGTAACTCAAGAAGACTCTAGCACAAGAAACAGTAAGAAAACTACACAAAGGCATATCATGATCAGGTCCCTCAAATCTGTAAAGGGAGAAAAATCTAAAAAAGCCAGGAAAAAGATACATAATACAGGGAACATGACTGAAAAAGACAACGGATTTCCTATAGGAATAATCAATCCAGAAAATACCAGAGCAGTATTTTTAAAAGAAAAAGAAAAAAACTCTCAACCTAGAATTCTATATCCAGCTAAAAGGTTTTTTAAGATTCAGATAAAACTGAAAGAATTTATAAGCTCGATGTCTGCACTAGTGAGTGGGAGGGAGAGACAGGGAGGCAGTAAGGGAGAGAAAAAGAAGGGAAGAAGCAATTATACTTGTAGCTGAAGGGAAATAATACCAAAGAAACCTACAGAGACAAAGGGATTAAAGGTACCAGAAATGACTAAATAAAGCTATATTTTCTTATAATTTAAATCTATTTGCAAGGAAACTCCATCTTTATAGAGCAGGAACAGTAAAATTATACTGTAGTTTATAATATATGTAGAAGTAAATTATATAGCAACAATACAACAATACCTTGGGGAAGAAAAATGGAATTATTGCTATTGTTAAACTCTTACAGTTAATGTGAAGGGAAAAAAATGCCTGTTTAAAGTAGTTGTCTATTTTAAAGGTGTATACTATACTCTGAAACAAGTAAAAAACAACAAAATAAAGTTACAACTAATGAAAAAATTAAAATATGGTAATACAAAGAAAGAAGAAAA
This sequence comes from Thryonomys swinderianus, assembly GCA_004025085.1. Lineage (NCBI taxonomy): Eukaryota > Metazoa > Chordata > Mammalia > Rodentia > Thryonomyidae > Thryonomys > Thryonomys swinderianus. The sequence goes on along the minus strand of PVIC010019749.1, from coordinate 15,493 downwards.
AGGGAACAAAGAACAACTGAGAAAAAGGAAAAGAGAACTGTTGTATCTAGATGTCTCCCAAAGCCTCATGCCCTCACAGGAGTGGCTTTTGGGGTGGGGTGTGAGACTGGGTCATGGGTGTGCAGTACTGGGTTAGTCCACTGGTACATTTACGGTTGGGTGTGAAGTTGAGGGAAGAAGTCTTGAGGGAAAAGGTGGGTCACTATGGGTGTTGCCTGGAAAGGTAAATATTCCTCCTCCTTCCTTAATGCCTCTTCTGCTTCTTGCCTTGTTACAATTTCTAAGGGCCTCTCTAAGGCCTCATGTGTCACAGGTAGATCTTTTCAGAGGTGGCTGGATCTGGAGTATACAATGCTGGAATCAAGGGACTGTGTGTGATTACTAAATTAGTTCACTAACTGGTGTGGCAAAATTCTGGGTAAGATTAAGGGTGCCTCACCCTCAGTGTGAATGCTACCTGCCTTAAGGATAGTTATCCTGCATAAAACATAAAGAACAGAAAGAGAGTTGTTGAGTGTTACCTGTCTTTTGTCCCTTGCTACCTTCTGCTTGCCTGCTGTGATGCCCCTCTGCCATACCAACCTACCTTGGAGCCAGCCAACTAATGAACTGAAACACCTATGAACTGTGAGCTAAATAAACTTTTCCTCCTTTAACTTTTAGGGTTGGGTGTTTTGCTTCAGGAACAAGTAAAGTAACCAAGACACCTTCCTTTGAAATCTGAGTGGCAAACTCATAGACCCCATACCTCTTAAGTGTGCATGCCTGTACAACTAGCACTGCCTTGATGATGCTAAGGTTTGGTACAAGTTAGTACATTAGCCTGGCCCTCTTAGACTATGGGTACAGCAAACTTTGAGGGATGAATTCAGGGAACACTTCCTAGAACACATTCCTTTCAGGCTTTTTATCAAAGTAAAAATCTTTCAAACACTTTTTAAACTCTAGACTGTGCAAAAGATGGGGACTGGCCAATTCCTGAGATGCCTTCAAGCCATCACCTCTGCTGTCTTGATGCAAAGTAGTTGGTCTTTTAATGCCTTCTTTTTAGTAACTTTTATCCTGAGCCCCAGGCTCTTCCTTCCTGGCAGGTCTACAAATATTTCAAAGCACTCAATTCTGATTCTCACTGTATGTCTAGCTAAAAACAGCCTGCAGTACCCATGCGACGGCCTAAACAACTGGATACCTTAAATCTCTGCAGGATCAATTAGTCAGCCACCTTTAAATTCAGCCTCTTGCAAAGTCTTATGGCACGAGCAAAAGGTAGGCAAGCTCCTTGCTCGAATGTAATATGCATCACCTGTAGTTGCCAATAGACTCCTCCCTCCCATTTGAAACCTCATGATTTCTCGGTCACATTTGTAAGAGCATTCTGATCTCTGGAAATTCCACCAGAAACATCCACCAAATCAGTTTACAGCAATCCAGGACTTCTCTATATCACAACCCAAAAACTTTTCCAAACTCCTCTCACAAACAAGTTTCAGCCTTCTGAACCCCACGGTCTAGTAAGAGTCACACAATGGCCTCATTCTTAACACCAAATTTCTATATTAGTCACTTGCCACCATGGGAAAGAAAAAAAATGACTGACACTTGCAAATTAAAGGAAGGGTTTATTTTGACTCATAGTTAAGAGTCAGCTGCCTCCAAGGTGGATGGCAGAGCAGAGGAAAGCTGCTTAACCCTTGAAAGACAGGAAGCAAAGGGCCAGAGACAAGACTATATTCCCTCAGTGATACACCTCTTCTGACAAAGCCCCACCTCCTAACTAAATATCTAGTTAATAACTCATCAATGGATTCATTTACTCATAAGTATAGCACCCCTAGACCTAGCGACCACTCCAAAAGCCCCACTTCAGAACATATGAGAATTTTGTGGAACATTTTAAATTGAAACCATAACAATAATGACAAAAGATCCATCAATAGGACATAACAACTGTGAACCTTTCTACAGCTTACGTGATGTTCGAAATATTTGAAACAACAGATAGAACTGTAAGAGAAACTCACTGAAATTAGAAAAAATTAAGTATCCTCTCAAAACATGGACACTAAGATTAAAGAACTGAATGCTATTGACCATCTTGACACAATATACACAGTGAGATGCCACTATTGAAGAATTTAGGAGGAAATGCACAGTACTAAATACTTATATTAGAGAAAGAATGAAGGTCTCTCCAATCAATTATCTTAAGTTATCACCATAAGAAAAACTAGAGGCAAAAAAGCGAATAAAACCACAGTAAACAAAAGGAAGTAAAGAAGAGCAAAGCAGAAATCAATAAAAAACAGAAAAAAGAATATAAATCAATAAAACTAAAATCTGGTTCTTTCATAAGACCAATAAAATTGATAAATCTCTTTTGAAGAAGACATAGGTGACAAGGATTTATTTTAAAACAGAGGAAAGGAGTTAAAGGGTAGAGATACAGAGCACATAGGTATAACGTAACAGTTTGTCACAGTACTCTACATGGGTTTATAAGATTCCGTAGTTCTTTAAAAAACTATATGGCAGAGCCGGAGACTTAGCTCAGTGGTTCTGGCACCTGCCTAGCAAGCACAAGGTCCCTGGTTTGATCCCCAGTAACATATACAACAATACTGGGTGTGGTGGCTCATGCCCACGAGCAATCAGTACCACGTACCACAAATGCCAGGCTTGGTGGCTCAAGCCTGTAATCCCAGCACTCGGGAGGCAGAGGCAGGAGGACTGCTGAGTTTGAGGCTTGCCTGGACTACATAGTGAGCTCACTGCCAGCCTGAACTATAAAGCAAGACCCTGTCTTAAAAAAAAAAACAAAAAACTATATGGCAGATATAACTGTTCTTCATATAAATGGCCTAGAATAGTATTCCTTTCAGATAAATGTATATTTAAAGGATGAGAAAGAAACCATGATTTGATGGTTTAAAAAAGGAAATAAATTGTATGTATATGTGGGGCAGGGGCTATAGGAAAGGCAGGGAAATGGGGAAAAAATGAGAATCAAGATGTGTCGGGTATAGGTACAAATTCTCAATGTTGAATGTGGTCATAATGTATATATAAAAGGTACCAATGAAATCAATTAAAAAAAAAGAAACCATGAAGAACAGTTTTCCATAGAACCTAATTGTACTGGGGGTAATGAATTATTTTAACTCTGTATAGCACACTGTATATACATATCTATTAAGCAGTGAATATAAATAGGTATTACTTTTGTACTTTAAAAATATTAAACTGGTTAGTATGTACTTATAAGAAAATTACAAAGAAAATAAAAAGTAAATAATTTTTAAAAAATACTTCCCAATAAGTCAATTCTTCCTTTTAATCTGTAAAACTAATGATACTATAAATCAAATCAAATCTTTTCTGTTTAAGGGTAGGGCTGGAAGGTATAGCCTTAAAAATGATAAGTATAAGCACAATGAAGTAACAAGGAAAAACTGAAGGGTAATGATCAAACTGTACAGCCAAGAAATAGACAAATAAAAGAATGTAAAAACAGATCTAAGTACATCTGGTAATTTATACAACTAAACAGCCATTTATAAACACATAAAGTTGAATTTCTACTCCATTTGTTTTCCAGTGTCAATCCAGAAAGATTAAAAACTACATGTTCAAAAATAATACCATAAACTGAAAGAAAAATATGGGCAAATATTTTTACAATTCTGAACCACAAAAGTATTAAATAAAATTTTGATATAACTGTAAACTGTATTTACTAACACATAAAATTTTAAACCTGTCAACTCAAAAATCAAAATATTTTTATCAATAGATAAGTGAGAAACTCCCAAAAATCAACATAAAATATTATCTCTAACAACAGAATTCCTTCAAATCGCCAAGAAAAAAAAATAGGAGAAAAGTGGACAAGAATTGGCAATTTACAAAAGAATTATAAATGAGTAACAGACAGAAAACTGTTCAGATTTATTCCATCAATTATTTTCGGCTGTTAAAAACAAGATTTTTAATCCAGTTTATAATATATTGCTTAGTAACATCTGTTCTGAAAGACAATTATATAGTATCTATTAAATTTTTTTTTTTTGAGACAGGGTCTTGCTTTTGTAGTTCAGGCTGGCTCTGAGCTCACTATGTAGCCCAGGCAAGCCTTGAACTCAGCAATCCTCCTGCCTCTGCCTCCCAAGTGCTGGGATTTAGTATCTATTAATATTTTAATGCTTGTACCCTCTGATTTTCTTAGAACTTGCTCTATAAAAATATGTGGAAAGGAAATATATATCAAACTGCTTATAAAAGTATAACTCTGGAAAGCCAAAATACAAGTACAAGGAGAATTATGTCCTACAAAAGATTTGTTGAAAGTACTAACCCTGGCAGACCTGCTGCGGCCGCGGGGGCGGGCCGCGTACTGCCACCCCTTCCCATGACTGACCTGCTTCCGGGAGGAGGTGCGGGGAAGCGTGAGGGAAAGGAATGCGGAGGGAGCAACTTCAGGGATTTCCTCCGTAATGGAAAACGCCAAGAGCTAAACGGCCGCGGTGTGCAAGCAAAATCGGGACCCAACTTTGTGGCCAGACACCTCAGACTGCTAGGGCTGGAGGGTTTTCCCCGAAGTGTGGACTGGAGCGTTTGAAGCGCAGCGTCCTCCTTCCCCGGATTCAGAAGGAACTGGCAGACGGCACTTTAGAGCCTCCGCCTAACTGCAGTGCTGGGCCCAAAGGTGACAACATCTATGAGTGGAGATCTACCGTTCTAGGGCCTCCAGGATCTGTGGATGAAGGTGGTGTATTCTTCCTGGATATCACTTTTACTCCAGAATATCCGTTTAAACCTCCAAAGGTTACATTTCGGACAAGAATCTTTCACTGTAATATTAACAGTCAAGGAGTTATTTGCTTGGATATACTGAAAGATAATTGAAGTCCAGCACTAACTATATCTAAGGTCCTCCTTTCTATCTGCTCACTTCTCACAGACTAATCCTGCCGACCCTTTGGTGGGAAGTATTGCCACTCAGTATATGACCAACAGAGCAGAACATGACAGAATGGCCAGACAATGGACCAAGAGATACGCTGCATAAATTGGGTTTTCACAATTTTTTTGTTTTGTTTTGTTTTTGTTTTTGAGACAGGGTCTCGCTTTGTAGTTCAAGCTGGCTCTGAGCTCACTATGTAGCCCAAGCAAGCCTTGAACTCAGCGATCCTCCTGTCTCTGCCTCCGGAGTGCTGAGATTACAGGTGTGAGCCACCACGCCCAGCACAGGGTTTTCACAATTTTAACATTATATGTCTGTCACAGAAGAGAGCTACTTATGATTTTGAAGGGGTGGGGAGGGTGGGAGTTGGTAAAGAGTAGGGTATTTCTATAACAGATATTATTCAGTCTTATTTCCTAAGATTTTGTTGTAACTTAAGGTATCTTGCTACAGTAGACAAAATTGGTAACAGTAATTTTTAAAACTCATCAGTTCTACAATATTGGCTGAAATGTAGTACAGAAAAGAATGTACATTTACACATTTGGACTCAATTGCTTGTAGTATGTAATTTTTAAACAGCTTTATTTTATACAGGCTATACACGGCCATTTATGTAAAGTCATTGTAGGATGCATACTTTTTGGTTTTAAAAAAATTGGAATTTTTCCTTTCTTCGAACGGAACATTGATATTTAACAGAGTTTCTAGAGACTCATCTCATATATATATATAAATATATATAAATATATACATATATATAAATATATATATATAAAATAGATGTGGCTATAAGACACCATGTAGGAAATGAGTAATATATTTTATTTTATATGGAACTTAAAGATTTGAATCAGGACTTGTGAGAACTTGTAGTGAAATACCTTAAGCTGTTAACTGTAAGGCGTGGAATAGGAGTCATTGGAGTGACTAGAGTCAAGGAGTGAATTGGATATATGTTGTAGACTTATTACGTCTGCATTTGTTACTGTGCTAATAAACCAGATAAAAAAAAAAGTACTAACCCTGTATTTGTGAATATGATCTTATTTGCAGATATAACCAAGTCTAAATGAAGTCATTAAGGCTAACCCTAGTCCAATACAACTGATGTTATTATAAATGAGAACACAAACGAACAAGAGAATACCACGTAGGCGAAGACTAGAGTGCTGGATGAATCTACAAGTCAAGGAAACTCAAAGATTGCTATCAGCTGCAGAAAATTAGGAGACAGGTACAAGACAGATTCTCTTTTAGTTCCTCCAAATGGAATCAAATTTCCCAAAACTTTGAATTTGATATATCAAGGCTCCAAAACCATCAGAGAATGAATTTCTCATTTAAATTCCCTAGTGGGTAATAGCAGTCATAAGAAACTGTTATACCCACTATTCAAACATCACACATAGTAACACAAAATACAATGTGATAGTAAAAACAATGCAATAGATATCAATGGAAATTTACTAAAGATACATTAATAAAAATGAAAAAGGTTGTAAAACAACTCATATAAAGTCATCTTTTTGGTAAATAAAAAGAACACCAAAAAATTAATAAATATTAACCAGCCATAATGGTGCATGCCTACAATCCTGGCACTTGAAAGGGTGAGGCAGGAGATTCACCTTGAATTTTAGGCCAGCCTGAACTACACAGCAAGACCCTGTCTCAAAAAAGCAAAAATTAAATTAAAAAAGAACATCTTACCCTTTCAACTCCCTACTGAAATCCACCCTCCTCCAATGCATGCTAAATCAAAGGACTAGACTAGCAATGGTGAACATGTGCAGTAGATTCCCAGCACTGGGCTAGACTCCTTGAAATCTTGACCAAGAAGCATTCAGAGCTCATTGCACTTCCACTAACTCAATAATTAGTACTTTGTATCCTTAAAATTTTTAGGATTTGGCCATTCCCACCATGAGGTTCTGCTGTCATATAGAATATACACAGTTAATTTAATATTGCCACATTTTTCTCTACAATGTTTCTAGCATCAGCCTTACAGCAGCAATTGGTCCTTAAATTATGTCAGGAACAAAAAGCAACTCAGTTTAGGGATAGAGAAATGAGCCAACAAAAATTTGAAGTAGCTAATATGCGTGGAGTTTTTGTAACCGTTCAAATTAGAACGGCTAGAATTAAGAATGATATTTACATTAGTAAATAGTGGACCATAAATTTGCAGGGCTAATCGAGGCCAGATGTTTGAAGACTCTGAGCTTCAAACTTATTGAGCTTAATACCCTAGGTAATAGGAAGCACTAAGATTTTTTTTTTAAGACAGGGTCTCGCTTTGTAGTTCGAGCTGGCCCTCAGCTCACTAATGCAGCCCAAGCAAGCCTCAAACTCAGCAATCTTCCTGTCTCTGCCTCCCAAATGCTGGGATTACAGGCATGAGCCACCATACCCGGCACTGTGGTAGGTGGTATTGATTGCTGGTGGGCATGAGTCACCACGACCAGCATTGTATGTGGTTACCAGGAATCGAACTCAGGACCTTGCACTTGCAAGGCAGGCGCTGGAACCACTGAAACAAATCTCTGGCTCCAGGAAGCACTAAGTTTTTTGATTCAAGAAATGGTAATATAGGTAGCAGGTAGAGACTGGGGAAATTGAAAATTACTACTTATAATAGAAAAAACTGAACAATGCTTTAAAGCTTACTAAACACTTCTTTATCCATTCTCTTAGCATACCTAGGCTGGCTAACAAGGCTGGGTTGTAGCAGCATCTGGAACAAAATAATGAGAAGTCCCTGGTCTATGTGTTGATGGCAGATATTACTAGTCACTTAAACCAGTTCTTCCTAGTGAGTCAGATATGGTGTCTGAATACAATGTACATACATACCTAAAGGCAGCCAGTACCAGTTGTCCACATTTACCAAAAATAAAATCTAGCTGCTGCTGCATCACTGACAAAAGTGTTAAAAAATAAATAAATAATATATATATATATATATATATATATAAATAAAGTAAAACAAGTGCTGAGGAATTAAAGGAAATTAAAAAGTTTCTTAATAAAAATGGTTTGTGAAGTACTACATAGTGAGAAAACAAATGAGGTGGTTACTATTATCAAGTCCTATTTATTCTGAAAAGGGTGGCAAGGGCTCACTGACGATTTTTCTTTACCCAATTTCTTAATTTCTTACTTATTTAGGACTGCATATGCTACATTTCACTTGGCCAAGACTGCATATACTCCATAGAAAGCAAATACCACTAAATGAAATTTGACAAAATTAATGACAAAACAAGAGCTATGAATATTATTAAAAAACCTTTTAAAATTGTTCTAATACAAGTAGGTACTATCAGATAATGACATAGAAACTATTTATGCAAAAGTTTATAAAATATATTTACCTATTATATAACTTTAAATTAAACCTCAATTTCCAGTGGTTTTAAAAGCTGTACCAAAACAACATATATACTGAGATTGACCTCCTCCATGAATCCAATCACAATACAATCTAATTAACATCTGGGCCTAGCTAATAAGATACGTGTATACTTTGCCATACGTGTTCTGCTAGTGTTTATAACAACTGACTCTACTACAATCTGTTTCTCACCATTTATATCTAAATGAGACTAAATTCTGCTGGAAGTCTTTTTAATTATTAATTTAAGTGTTTTAGGTCAGACCCTCATCTTACTTCATGTGAATTTCTACAAACAACTATCTGAGCTCCTCTATCTCCATTCTCAAACCTCAATCCAAAGTTTGTACTAGCTGTACCTTTGTCCCTAAACATCTAAAAGTCAAATCTGATCTGTGGTTTCCCACTAAGTACTATAATACTTCCTCAATTGTACATTCCCTTTACATCATACAAAAATGCTCTCTTGGTATTTGGTTAACTTGTTTTAATTCAACCTTAACTCACAAAAGATAGACCAGATATTCAAGAAAAACCTATTACTTTCAATGTTCCTTTTACAATATAACATCAAATGTTTTCCACGTATTACTTCTAGGATTAGCCTACCAGAAAACAGCGAACTTTCAGTTTTCAAACTCTGATATACATAAGAATAAAAAATTAGGGCATATATCCAAAGCGACCCTGAGTTCCAGGCCATATTTGCTGACTACAAAGCTATTGTGTTTTCCATGGTGACACATATCCTCTTACATTATCACTCTGAAGTACTGACTTACTCATCAGTTTATGCGTTTGTTTCCCTTTTTAGCTATACCATGTTCCCCAAGGCCAGGCATCAGCCCTGATTTTGACCTCCACATTTAGTTACTCAAGCTCCAGAGTGAGTACTATAACTTGTTTCATTTCTTGAATTCTTAGAAAGCTCTGACTGTATCTCTTGCCTAACACACTTGGTCTAGCCTGTAACTTTATTGCTGGATTTATGAGAGTGTATACTGGTAGTTTTTAACTCTACCAAAACTTATCTGCATGGTCAAAAAGGGGAGAAAGATTATTCCAAAAAAATTTCATACATGATCTATCAAACTGGGGACTTTAAATTTTAAGGTTAATAGAACAATTGTAGCCCATAAGAGCAGACAACTATAACTGTGTGGTTTTAAATGACTGAAATTCAAAAGGTAAAGCTGATGAATAATAGATGACATAAATTGAGCACTGAATACTGACAGCCTGCCCAGCAATCCACTTATGATAACCAGTGAGCAACACTACCCTCTCTATCACAAGTCTCCAGCAGCTGTCATTTTGCGAAGGTATCAATAAACACTGTTAGCACATAGCAAGTATATTTGTATATAAAGGTAATGTTCAATCTGCCTAAAGTTAACGTGTCTAGTATGTCACCCAGGTAGTCCAACGACTTCCTTTTTGATACAGATTACACAGCAAATGTAGTATGGCAGCAAAACTGACATTTTCCCACTGCAGGTAAGTAACATTCTAAGTGCTGGAGATTTTAGGTTGAAAATAAGCAGAAATTTGCGCTTTAAGACTTACATTTCATTAGTTTTTGTTGAAAAGAAAAATGGTTCTTCCCTTACCATCGAGTTTAAAAATAAATAAGAAAAAATCCTTTTGAAACAATGTGATGTAGAGGAAAGTACAAAAGAAGTAAGCATCTGGATTCCTGGCTTTCTAGTTCTGCCACATTATTAAACCTCTGTGAGGACTTAAGCTCACCATTCTGCCTTCTCCTTTGTTTTAAATATTGCGATACAACGGTAGGGATCTGTTCACCTTGAGGTTGTATCCAAGATTCTCATTTCATTTCTATCAGTAAACTCTGTGTTCCTTAAAGTCTAAATTCTTACATAAAAGAAAACCTGAACTCGAATGGAACGATTCAGCCTCACGATGGATGGCACAAGACATACATAGTACACTCATATAAAGTTAACAATTAATCTGGTAACTTTCCAGAAATTATCTTAACTTCCTAAACAAGCAAGTGTAGTGAGATCTGACATCTCTACGAAGGTTAGAAAATGGCACTACTGTGTGGAAACTTCCCTAGGTTCCAGGGACACATACTCTCCAGGTGCTAGCGAGCAAAGTGGGGAGAACCAGTGAGCATTTTAACACAGTTCAACCCCGTCGCCCCAGTGAGAGCCCGGCGAGGCCTACAGCAAGGAGCAGAACCTCCCTACTCCAACAAATGCTAGCAGCCTAGGTAATGAATGCTTCCGTCAACAAGACACATTCCCTTCCCACAGAAGTGCTCACTCCCTAGCGTCCGCTGGGGCTGGAACTGGGCGTAGAGAAACAACCTAAGGCTCATTCTAGGTTCCAAAGGCTACGAACTACTAGGAGATCGCAGTTTTACTGCGCGAGGTTGCAGGGAGAGGCACCTCCTCCCACCAATGCCAAAAGAAAAAAAAAAAAAAAAGAAGAAGAATCAGAAACCAGGCCTAGGAGTGCTTGCTAGAGAAATGAACCTTGTTTCGCTGCAGTGGGGTGCACTCGCTGTTAGGAAGAGTGCCCAGAGACCTAGGCTCACTTCGTTCCCTCTTGGAATCCCACAGGGGAGATTAAACCCCCGAACGGCTTCCTTCCCATCTACCCACTCAATCCTCTGGCATTGTTACGGAAGGTTCCCTCAAACAGTAGGTGGCGAAGCGAGGGCCAGGACAAGGGTCCGGTTTGAGACTACGCGGCTTCTGCAGGCAGAGAATCCCTTGTGGTCTGAGAGTAAAGTTTGAGCAGCAGCAAGGCGCGGGCCGGCCCGGCCGGGCCGGGCCGGGCCCCAGCAGGACAGGCCCGCGGAGGTGACGCTCCCTTGTTCTCCAGCCGCTGGAGGAGGTGGCGTCCGGCCGGCCCGGCCCGCGCCAGGGAGCAGGGCGAGGGCGCCCGGCGGGCGGGCCGACCGGGCCGGGACCCCGGCCGCGCCGCTCCCGCCAGCTCCCTCACCCCCACTCCCGGCCCCAGCCCAGGCCCCGCGGACAACGGCGGGCGGCGACAGGGTCTCGGCCACTGACCACACATTTCTTGCCGAGGAAGGTGAACAGGGACTCGTTCTCCTGCGGGGTGAGCAGCAGGGACCCCACATTGGTGACCCTCCGCGGAGGCGGCGGCTGCTGGCCGGAGCTCATGGCTTCGCCGGCGGGCCGGGCGGGAGTCCGGGGCCGTCTCCTCGGGCGGCGAGTGGGCTCGCGCGGGCTCCCTCCCGGTGACAGTGCGGGAGGAGGGAGTCAGAGACGCCGCATCGCGCAGCTCCCCCGCCGCGGGGAGCGGGACGAGGAAAGGAGGAGCTGACCGACTCCGAAGAGGAAGCTCCCGGCTCCCGCCCGGAGAGGCCCGGGCCGGAGGGTCCTCGTCCTCAGTCCGGCGACTGCGCTAAACTCCCAACTCCTCCTCCAGTCCTCCGGCGACGGCGGCGGCGGCGGCCGCACAATCCAACATGGCAGCGGGGGCGGACGAGACCACAGGGCACAGCGCGCGGGGGAGCGCCGGAAACGCGCCGGCCGGGCCGGAGGACCCCCGCCCCTCGCGCGGCCTCGCCGGCCGGCCAGGCCCCACCCCTTCCGGCAGGGCGCGGACTCCGGGGTTGCGGCGGGGCCGCGCGGGTCGGGCGGCGGTCGCCTATACCGGCCTTGCGCTGTGACTTCCAGCTACCCGTTCAGACGCGGCCCGGCGGCTGCGGCCTGGGAAACGATGGAGGATGGCCGCCCTTCTCCGTCCGCTTGTGCGAGTGCACGCCTCGCAAGGCTCCTCAGGACCCGTCCCCCTCCGCGTACTATTTCTCGGGGACCCTCCCGCCGCCGGTCTGCGACGTCCGGATCTGGAGGCGAGAACGGCAGGGAACGCGCGCTCCCGGGGCGGCTCGCGGGCGGGTCCCAGGCGCAGGTGCCCGAGGTTTCCCAAACTGTCCTCAAAGCAGGCCTCTCCGTGGATTACGAAAGAGATCTTATCTTGATGGATGTCACAAAACAGACGCAGTTAGAAAAAAGAAAAGACACCTGCCCGTCTCCCCTGCGTGTGGAATAAATGTATTTGAGAAATTTAACCCCTTTTTAAAAAAATCCTCCTTGTATTGTCTGGTGAATTGGAAAAGACTTCCTTTTCGTACCTCACCTTTATCTTAAACCCCTAGACCTTCTTTTCTTGAAAGTGCTAATTTGGAGAAGTGACACAGATAAACCTTTTCCAGTTTAATCCTTAGAAGTAGATCTCAATTTTTTTTATGGTTCACATATTTCAGAATTTTTAAAGTTATGAAAAATAATCCCCTGTGTTCAGTATATTTAATATTAAAGTTCTCTAAAAGGAAATTTCAGAATATTAGAATGACATGGAGTACAGTCAGTTATGAAATAGTATGAGTTTTGCCCTCATTAAATAATGTTACGATCTATTCTGATAATGGTTTCAGTAAACAAAAACTTAGATGTTTCTTAAAATGACTTGACGATCACATCTCTGATGACACCCCATAAGAATTTCTGATGTACTAAGCAGATTGATAAGCCATTATTAGTGTACTTTGAAAATATTTTTTTCTTTTTTAATCGATTTCTTTATTGGTACATTTTATATATAGCTCACAATCACACTCAACATTGGGGAATTTGTACCAGTATATGACACAAGTTATTTCCCATTTTTACCCGTATCCCAACCCCCCACCTCACCCCCTCTTTCTAAATCGTATTTATTCTTTCCTCTCATTACTTTCCCCTACCACATTCCCTTTGAATATTTCCTATTTCACAAAATCTATCATGTATTTTAGAACTCATTTACAACTATAGGTTCTCATGAAAACTTAAAATTGCACTTAATGAAATTGGCTGCACCTGAATAAATCTACAGAGGAAAATGAGAACATACAATTTGGGAATTCGCACATAATATGGACATTTCAAAATTAAACTTGCTCAATAAAGTTAGAGGGAAAAGTGAATTTTACAGTTTTGTGTATATATAATGTACCAATGAATTTTTTTAAAAAGTTATAGGCTATTTATAAAATAAATTTTTAATGGCAGTAGTGAAAATGTAAGCCTAAGGTTACCTCTATATAACACAAGTTAAACCTACATGATAAATGAGTCTCTTATTAAAAATACAGTTCTTGGGCTGGGGATTTAGCTCAGTGGTTCTCGCGTCTGCCTCTCAAGCACAAGGTCCAGAGTTCCATCCCCAGTACCACATATCACAATGCCGGGTGTGGTGACTCAGCCTGTCATCCCAGCACTCGGGAGGCAGAGGCAGGAGGATTGCTGTGAGTTTGAGGCTTGCCTGGGCTACATAGTGAACTCAGAGGCAGCCTGAACTACAAAGTGAGACCCTGTTTCAAAAAACACACACAAAAAATGCACCTCTTTTATATTGAAATCACAGTTACAATAGAAAGCATTATAATTCTTGTCCAGTGATAGTAACTAGAGCCCTTATTTCTATCAACTAGAGTAGCAAAAGCATAGGCTATGGATAGAAGTTCTAAGTTGAAGTTCTTACGCCTCATAACCTTAATGGACTGGGCAAATTACATCTCTGTCCTGTAAAATGGAAATTCTGTTTCATAAAGGTGTAGCATAAGTCAGGATAGTTGTACCTACTTCAAAGTTGTAAAAGCCTTTGATAGACATGTGAACCTTCTGATACATAGTGACTATTGAAATTTTAGTTGTCTTTTACCACATCTGCCTTTCGTTTCTTCTACTTCTTAGCTGAAGGGTCAAGATATGAATTGGAAAAAAACATGTATATGTGTGTGTGTGTGTGTGTATAAATATAAAATCCAGGTTATTTAAAAACTGACCACAATTTTTAACTACATAATTTTCCTAATCTTGGTGAATTGGGGATATGATCTCTTTGTTAGCATAATTTCTCATTAAGCTACATATTATTCCAAATAAGGTGTGCGTGTCCATCCCAGTATGCCAACGTAGAAGAACTTTTGAAGACTATAAATCTATAGATGGAATTCTGCTAACTTGTTTAATAGATACTGAGGCAGTAGAGACATAGCAGTGGGAGAGTGTATGCTTAGTAAAGGAAGGCCCTAGCTTCAATCTCCTCTACTAAAAAATGTCAAAAAAGTAAACCTCAACGATAGCAGGTTTGCTTGGTTTTTGGTTTTTATTCGCTTGTTTGTTTTGATTGGAAATGCCAGCCTGGTCTTAGAACTTCTAGACCACAAAACATAATAAAGACATGTCTGGAAGAGGGGTTATAGCCTAAGAGATGAAAGGACAATACAGATGCAATGAAGAATCTAGTCTATCCTGAGAAGTATTATGTATCACTCATTTCACAATCTTTATTAGCTTGCATAAGTGTTTGAATTACTTTTTTCTTTCAAGAAATTTTAAGTCTTACCCAAGTATAGTTTTTGATTTGCCCTTATTCTGTTTCAGTTAGACTTGAAGATTGAAAATTACGACCATCATAAATGTTTTTCTTCAAACTCAAACTAATTTTTAATTTTTTCTACAAATTTTTAAGTATGATTCCTAGTCTACAGAATTGCAATTCATGTTATTTTTCTGCCGTTTGCTTTTCTCTGTACTTTGTCCAACTCCTTAATATTCATAAAATGTGGAAAGTGTGAACATGAACCTTTCATGGAAATATTATTTCCATACTCTTTTGAGCATGTGAATAAGCAATATTTGGCGTTTCTTACTATGCATAAAGGATGCTATTTCGCACAATCTTGAGATCAAGAAGTACTGACTGCATTTGTTTCAAAAATTTTAGTAAGTGCTTTCTGCCTTATTCTCTCTTGAGCGGAACACAAAACATCTTCTCTTCTCTCTGGCAAGTTACTTTCTTATCTCAAATTCTTTTTACCCAGTTTGGGAGATTGTATTTGATCCAGGAAATAAGCATTCTATTTCTCTTTAGCTGAGTTTTTTGAAGTGAGTAAGCTAGGTTAGAATGACCAGAGATTTTATTTTCATATATAGTTGTAAAACACATATATTGTACTAACATGCATGTAAATATAACAAAGAAGAATGTAGCTCTTGGGTTTAACAGCTTTTCCTTGCCTTAACTAGAAACTGTTATAGTGCATCCTTCCTTCCTTCCTTCCTTCCTTCCTTCCTTCCTTCCTT
>PVIC010019748.1:0-30263 GCA_004025085.1 Thryonomys swinderianus | reverse complement strand
GTGTGTGGTATTGATGGCTGGTGGGCGTGAGTCTCCACACCCAGCATTGTATGTGGTTTCCAGGGATCGAACTCAGGACCTTGTGCTTGCAAGGCAGGCGCCGGAACCACTGAGCTAACCCTCCGGCCCAAGCCCCTATTCTTTACATAGCATCTGCAACAAAGAGCCCAAAAATATTTGCTCAGTGAATAAATAAATTAAGGACTATGATTAGTCTAACCTCCTTGAGTGACAGGACCTTATAAAAGCTTATTTGTACCTTTGCATTTAGCAAAGTTAACTGGAGTTAGGAGAAGTTTGGGAAGAGTGGGATGGAGGTTGTCAGCACAATTGCTGTTTTTTCTTTTTTTTTGGAGACAGGGTCTCGCTCTGCAGTTCAGGCTGGCCCTGAGCTCACTCTGCAGCCCAGGCAAGCCTGGAACTCAGCAATCCTCCTGCCTCTGCCTCCTGAGTGTTGGGATGACAGGCGTGAGCCACCACGCCTGGCACTGTGGTGTGCAGTACAGGTTGCTGGTGGGCGTGAGTCTCCACGCCCAGCACTGTATGTGGTTACCGGGGATCAAACTCAGGACCCTGCGCTTGCTAGGCAGGCGCCGGAACCACTGAGCTAAATCTCTGGCCCAACTGCTATTTTTTTAATGTGTCCCTTCCTTCTTTCTTCTCCTGTTTCCCTTCCCATCAGAACATTTTCTTTCTATTTTCCAGTATCTATTATATATATATTAGTCCTGATTTCCACTTTTGGCTTCTCACACCAGAGAAGCAATGCAGTATTTAAACACATGTGTTTGATTTATTTCATTTAAGACCATGTCCTCGAGGTAGATCTATTTAGCTATGAAGGTCTCAGCCTCATCCTTTAGGACAGAGTAGGTCAGTACAGTTTCTGAGTTCTAAGTATCAGCCTTCTTTCGTTGGTGGTGGTGTTTTTCTTTTTAATGTAGCCCAGGCCAGCCTCAAACTCAGAAATCCTCCTGCCTTTGCCTCCTGAGTGCTGGGATTACCAGCATGAGCCACCACACCCAACATCGTGGTGTGTGGTTACTGGGGATCGAACCAACGACCTTGCCCTTGTTAGGCAGGTGCTGGAACCACAGAGCTAAATCTCTAGCCCAGCATCAGCCTTCTGTTCTCAGAAGGAAGATCAGTGCTGGTACAGTGTTAAATTTACTTAGCACCACCACGTGCCATGCATATTTTCAAGACTGAATTGTGTAGTAATTCATGAGGTTAAGACTGTTACTCATTGCATCTTTATAGATGTGGAAACTAAGGCATCAACAGGAGACTGGCCCGCTGCCACAGGGCTCCTGGTGGGTGGAGCCCAGCCCTCCACCCCTGTGTGGTAGCATGCACTCTGGTCTGTGAATGGCTTAGTTAATTCCTAATTTATGCACACCAGTCAGCCTATCAAATTCAGTGGTTCAGATTACGGCATTTAACAACTCAGTGTTTATTTGATTCTTTTCAAGAGGCTGAACTTCAGAATTTCCATGTGGTCCAGGCAAGACGCCATCGGCTCGCCAGCCACATGCCATCCGGGGAAACCTTGGATGAATTGTTGGAGCCAGGGCTCCGCTCAGAACTTTCTAGTCACGTTACTCCCTTTCAGCCTCTGTTCTTTGTCTGAAAATTGCTTTGTAGTTGAGTGGGGAGGCAAAGGAATATTGGGTCAGTCAGACATTCTGATCACGTGCATGGATCACCTGTAGCATTTCCTCGGCTCCCCTGGGCACCCTCAGGAGTCTGATCGCTCCACGGGGCCACCTTGAGCTGGAGTCGAGTTTTCAGGGTTTGAAAGCTGGCCTTGGTGGGGACAGCCACTGCTGGGTCCCTGCGAAGTGCAGAGCGGAAGCACCGTGAGTGGTGCTGCCCTGGCCCTGACTGTCACCCTCTGTCCTGCCCAGAGGAGGGAGGGCCGCTGGGCCAGGGAGCCGCCGCGAGACCCTGGGCCTGGAGCTCTGTCCCCACCGGCGCGTCTCTGGTCGGAGAGCAGTGACCTCCTCCTGCTGAGTCCACCGGGGAGCAGGAGCCGGAGCCCTGGGAGGCCGCCCACGGCAGGGCGGGGCTGGGCAGGGCACCGGGGCTGCCGAGCTCTGGGACAAGCCCAGGCACAAGCACTGTCCCCGCGGGTGTGATGCGCGGCGGGGCGTGAGGCCTGAGCTCTAGCGTTGAGCGCTGGGGCCGTGCGTGGGCCCAAGGGAAACCCCTGATGGCGAGTGTCAGCACCGCGTGTGTTTAAAGTGTGCCAGGCAGTACTTGGCTCTAAAGCAGGGGCGAGGAAGCATGGACAACACAGGCCTCCATTTAAGGGACTCTTAACTACTCACTATTCTTTTTTACTTTCTCCTTTTATGAATTTAGGTAGGAGGAGATACTTTATGTTCACTTGGGAATTAGGTTTGTTTTTGGAAATCCTGAGTTTGCCCAAACCAAACTCAGCAGCCACAGTCTTCTGTCCTGGTTCCTGTCTCAGGAAACCAGAGGCCAGGACCAGGCCGAGAGACAAACGTGGGCCTGAAGTCCACAGAGAGACTGGGGACAGAGCTGAGGCGGGGTGACCTGGAGAGCGCAGACCCTGGTCTCAGGACGGGGCGGGGCGGGGCCAGGTGTGGCGACCCCAGCAGCTGCCGACACCTGTGGCCCCCCACGCCGAGGCTGTGTTGGAGCCGGCCAGGGCTCAGTCTTCCCCTCTCCGCAAGCGGTTAGAATGCCTGGGAAATCTGGAGGTGAAAGACCTCACTCAGCAAGGAAAACCAACCACAGTCCTGGGCTGATCAGCGCGGACATCAGAAAATGGACAGACGCTCCCTATCCCTGGGCGGGCAGAACCAAGACAGTCAAAATAGCTCAAACTCCAAAAGTGAGACACAGATTTAATGCAGTCCCAGTCAAAGTACCGATAGCATTCAGCACAGCACTAGAGAAAACAAACCTAAAATTTGAGATGAAACCAGAAGAGACCCAGGATAGCAAAGCAGGAGGCATCACAGTGCCAGATTTGAAATTACTTTACAAAGCTGAATTGTTAAAACAAAACGGCTAGACTAGGCGTGGTGGTGCATGCCTGTGGTTCCAGCACTTGGGAGGCTGAGGCAGGAGGATTGCCATGGCCACTCGAGGCCATTCTGGGCCATATATAAGTTGAAGGCCAGCCTGAACTACATAGAAAGACCCTGTCACAGAAACAAAACAAAACAAAAAATTCCAAACAAAACAATCCAGCATGGTAGTGACACAAAAACAGACTTGTGGAACGGAAAGAGCACACAGACAACCCCAGGCCCATTCAGCTGTCTGATCCTTGCAAAGGGGCCAGAACAGAGGCGGGAGGAGCAACAGCCTCCACAGCAGGTGATGGGAAACTTGGAAGAGAGTGAAGACGGACTGTGGGCCCATGTCTCTCCTCTGCTAAACCAAAACCAAAACAGACTGAGCATCTAAACATAGAACAACACTCGGGAGACTCTCCCAGCCGGACCGAGGAAACTCCCCACAGGCCTTTCCCCCAGATTCTAGGAATCCCGAACAGGAGGCCCAGAAAATCCTCAGCCCAGCTGTCTCCTGAGCAGGAATGGTGCCCGTGGGACTGTGCCACCACGGGACCCAAGCAGTCTCAGGGCTCGCCGTGTACCCCAGGCTGGCCTCGAGCCCACTCTTCGGCCCAGGCTGGCCCCAAACTCACGACAGCCATGCTGCGGCCTCCTGCAGCCTCCTGCCAGGAGCCCGTGAACAGCAGAGACGACTCTCCGCTGCCCACTCTCATCAGCCCAGGTGGTCCCGGGACGGGCCTGACAGCAACCCACCCAGCGCCTTGAAGAGACACCGAGCACAGCAGCAGCACTGAGAGCTGGGGCTACTTGGCCTGACCACGTCCCCAGAGAAGAGCCTCCAGCGAGAGCGGGCGAGGAGACCGCCCGCAGGAGACCACAGTCTGGCTCGGGCCGGCGGCTCCCACCGAGCAAGCACCGGAAGGAGCAAGGGCCTCCACGTCTGCTCCCGCCCGGAAGGGTCTCTGGCCTGGGCCGGTGGGAAGAGCCCTGCCTTGCCAGCCCGGTCTTTTCTTTGTTAATAGTGGGCTTCCAAAGAACGAATTTAAACTTTGGTGAAGACCAGCTCACAAATGTTTTCCACTACGGTTAGTACATTTTCTGTGTTTTAAGAAGCGTTTGCCACCCCTGTTGCTGAGGTTTTCCCGTTTTCTTCTAACAGCTTTAGAGCAGACAGCTCAGAACACCGAGGGGGATTCCGATGTCCGATCCATCGGAGAGCAGGGTGGAAAGGAGACATAGGAGTGCTTTGTTTTCTTTCATTCACAGGGCACTGCCCAGCTGTTTAGAGATGCCCAGGCAGATGTGAAGACAGAAGCCAAGTCTTTGCTTGGAAAGCTTGGAGGTGAGGCCTGCCAGGGAGCGGGCAGTCAGGGAGGCACCTGGGCGGTGCTCAGGCAACACGAACTGTGTGCCTGTTCAGTCTGAGGCAGGACCTCACCGCCCTGGGGGCCACAGCTTGGCGTCCAGGGACTTCCTTCGGCTTCCTGCGGTGTGAGAGCTGCAACTCTCACATTTCAAAAGATTTTTTTTTTCTTGAGACAGGATCTCACTGTGTAGTCCAGGCTGGCCCTGAGCTCACTATGTAGGCCAGGCAAGTCTGGGACTCAGCAATCCTCCTGCCTCTGCCTCCCGAGTGCTGGGATGACAGGCGTGAGCCACCACGCCCGGCACTGTGGCATGTGGTACTGGTTGCTGGTGGACGTGAGTCATCAGGCCCAGCATTGTTGTATGTGGTTACCAGGGGTGAAACCAGGGACCTTGCACTTGCTAGGCAGGCACTGGAACCACTGGGCAACATCTCCAGCCCTTCAAAAGATTTTTGTTTCAACATTTTTGAACGAATATACATTATTCGAACCCTTAAGTCTGACAGTGAAGGAAGCTGTCACATATAGAGTTGGGTGCTGGGTGTGGTGGCGCAGGCCTCAGCATTCAGGAAGCTGAGGCAGGAGGATTGCCGGGAGTTCGAGTCCACCCTGGACTGCGGAGGGAGACCCTGTCTCAGAAAGACTAAAAAAAAAAACCAGGTGGGGCTTTGTGAGTAGAGTAGGCCCTCCAGAAAACAGCGAGGGAAACAGGTCGTGCCAGGCAGGAAGCGAAAGCGTGGGGGAGGAATTCACGGACTCTCCACGCCGGCTGGTCCGACCTGTCTGTCCCGCCCCGGGGGCGTCGCCGCCCTTGCCCCACCTCGCCGCCGCGTCCCCGTCTTCGCCTGCCTCGGCCTCCGCCCTCTTCCTGGCGCAAGCTTCCGGCTCTCGGCCGGTGCGGGCTGGTGGCTGCCGCCCGCCGCCCCACCCGCGCGGATCGCGAGCTCCAGCCCACGCGCGGGGCCGGCAGGCAGGTGAGTGGCCTCCAGACCCCCGCGGCTGCCCGGCGGGGCCGAACGGGCCGGGGCGCGGGGCTGCGTCCGGGGGCGCCCGGCTCGGCCTCGCCCCGCGGGGTGCCCCGCCCGGGAGCCGCTTCCGCCGCGGCTTCTTTTCTCTGACCTGCGCTTCCCGCTGAGCTCCACCCAGACCCTGGTTTTTTATCTGGACACGGGGTGTCGCAAAAACTAAATTGCCGGGGTGAGCTTGAACCTTTGTCCTCCTGCCTCAGCCTGCGGAGTGCTGGCGTCCTGGCGGTCTCCCCGCGCCCAGCTCTGCGTTTCTTATGAGTTTGACTTCCCAAAATGGTCATCTTTGTTGTTTTTGCGGACGTCTGTCCGCAATCCTTGGGTTTGCCTGTGCGCGCGCAGGCCTGGGTCCGCCCCGAGCTGGGTGTTGCTGAGCGCTGGTCTGCAAGTCGCTCGGCAAACAAGCCCGACCCAGCCGAGCTGAGGCTGGGTCACCTGATCCTGGGCCTCTCCAGCACAGCAGGGACCTCCCTGAGGGGACAGACAGTAGGACGAGAGGACGGGAGACCACGGGGGGGGGGGGCAGCGCAAGCAGATGCTTCTCTTTCTCCCAGGGCCACTGGTTCCCTGTAGCAAGCAGCTACTGCATTTTAGAATTTGAAAAAATTCTTGTGCGTGGAGGCGCCGGGGCTTGAGCCCACGGAGTGTCGAGCAACATCCCCAGGGCTTTCTAAGTTCACTGTGAGACGAGTGGCCGCAAGCACACAGTCCTCCCGCCTCAGCCTCCAGAGCAGCCGCAGGTACCGGCGTGCGTGACGAGTGGCACCTGATGTTGGCCGGTCTGACCCGGAGGGCTCTTCCCAGCTCCGACTCCCGGCAGGGGCGGCCATCGGGGCTCCTCTGAGGGCTCGGAGGTGACCGGGCCGTGCGGACCCGCCGTCGTCAGGCAGAGCCGCCTCGCCGGCCCCGGCCCTGGAGAGCAGAGCAGGGACGCAGGCCTCTTGGCGAGGTGCCCTCGGTGGCTGCCAGCCCAGGGCCTCCCACGGGGTCCCGAGAGGACGCTGGGCAGAGCCGGGTCCGGGCGCGCCGCGCCGCACTGCCCGCGGGACCTGGGCCGGCCTGGCGCCCGCCACGGGGCACCGACGCGGACTTGGAGGAAGAGTTACTCATTTACGAGTTTAGTCAATTAGTTACTTCTTCGGCCCTGGGGATTGAACTCAGGACCTTCCGGGAGGGTGAGGCGCCGCCGCCGCCGAGCTCCATCCGCCCCAGATTTATTTTCATCGGCCTGTTCCAGCCCTCGGGGTCCCAGCCCCGGGGGATCTGGCCCCTCGACGGACACAGCTTCCGCCTCTTCCGCCCTTCCCCGCCCGCTTCCACCTCCTGGTCTTCTTCCCTTTTGGGGAACTAAGGTCTTAGTTCTGTTTCCTATTATTTGCCTTTTATTTATAGATGAGAACACCTGCCGTATTTAACCCGTGCGTCTGACTTCCTCGACGTTCAGGGCCCGGCTGCCCGTTTCCCCGCAGGGGACCGTGTATCTCTGTGGCACAGCCCTTCTCCGCTGTTGTGTTGATGACACCGGGCCCTCCTAAGAGTCAGCTACGATGCGTGGTGCTGCTCTGAACGTGGACACGCGCGGATCAGTGTAAAATGGCGTCTTTAGTCTTGGCGGACGATACCTCCAGGGGAATAGGCAGGTCCAACGGGGCCCCTAATTGTAGGTTCTGAGGGCTCCACAGGAGTTCCGCAGGGGCTGCGCCAGTTTACACTCCCGCAGCCGTGCACAAGGACCCTGGCTGCCTGGAAGCCTCGCCAACATTTATTTAACCGCGATGACAGCCAGATGTCTTAGTGACTTTTCTCATGGCTGGGACCAAATACCCGACACTCATACACTGAAGAAGGAAGGATTTTTCTGGATCACAGTTTATAGAGGTTTCAGTCCGTAGTCAGCCGGGTCCAAGGCAGGGTGGCACGGCAGAGGGGCATCGCAGAGGAGTGGCATGATGGCAGGAGGCAGAGAGCCTGCTTTCCTCTCTCTTCCACCCAGACTACCCACATGTGGGTGCCAGCCACAGCCAGGGAGGGGCCTTGGTCTTCAGTCGGTCCACGCAGCCACCCCCAGACGTGCCACCCCAGCCAGGGGCTCGTCTCCTACCACGCACCCTGAACCCCGGGCTCACACGCCGCGGCCCTGGAGTGCGCGGGCTCGGGCCACCAGCCCTGCTGTCTGGAGTGAGCAGAACCTCCGTCTGTTTTGAATAGCAAAACAGATACTGGCACATTTGAGGCGCACATAGCAACAGTGCTCGTCATAGAGGGTCTGTACCTGGACATTTTTTTTCGCCTTCTCCCCCTCCCTCTAAGCTTCCTCCTTTTCCTGTGTACAAAAGCTTTGTTTCCATTTTTCCCTTCTATTTTCACTTTTCTTTCCCTTGTTCCTGCTTTCTTTATCTTCCCTTGTTCCTCTGCCCATTTGAACATTTCTTTCCCATTTTCCAGTAACTTATACATTTTAGTCCTTATTTCTAATTCCAGTTTCTCACACTGGTGAGGAAGTGCTGTGTTTAAATGTGTGTCTCATTTATTTCCCTTAAGAATCTGGTCTCAAAGTCCATCCATTCAGCTGTAAATGTCTCAAGCTCCTCCTCCTTTGTGGCACAGTAGTGCTGTGTAAAAAACCCATGTCTTTATCCACCCCTTGGTTGATGGGCATTTGCGCTGTTTCCAAGATTTAGCTCTTACAAACTGTGCTGCTATGAACCTGGGTGTACATATTCACTGTGGTATGTTGCTTTTTATTCTTTGGGGAAGATGCCAAGAAGAGGAATAGCTGGTTAAATGGGATCTCTGATTTTAGGGTTTTCATTTGTCTTGTTTTGTTTTTTTGTTTTTTGCAGCACTAGGGATTGAACTCAGGATCTTGCACTTGCCAGGCAAGTCCAGTGCCACTGAGCTAAGTCCCCAGCCCTGGTTTTAGTTTTTTGAGAAATCTCCACAGTGGTCGCACCGGTCCACACTCCCACCCACGGCGGAGAGGGCTCCTCTCTCCCCACAGCCCACCACATTTGTTTCGGGCTGACTTCCTGGTAGGAGCCGGTCTCTCTGGAGCCAGAGGGACTCTCAGCGTTGTTTTAATTTGCATCTCTCAAATGATCGGTGATGGTGAACACTTTTTCATATATTATTCGCTGTTGCTCCTTTATCTGAGAAGTGTCTTTTTATTTCAGATGCCCAGTTTTGGGTTGGGTCTTCAGATTTGGGGGGTCTAACTTTTTGGGTTCTTTGTATGTTCGAGACAGTAGTCTGATGAACAGCCGGTAAATTTCCCCCACGCTTTGGCTTCTCTGGACACGGTGTTGTTTTAACTTGCGTTTTCCTGAATGCTGGGGGGGGCTCTCTTCTTGTATTTGGTGGCCATTTGTTCTTCTTTCTCTGTACTACTTATTTCAGTAGCTCAGTTTTTGATTGGATCTTTCATTTTCTTGGGGGGGTCTGATTTTATGAGTTAAAAAAATGTGTTCTACATATTAGTGTTCCGAGAAGTGGCTGACAGAAATTTTCCCATTCTGAAATAACTACGTTATTTCTTCGGTGCAGAAGCTTTTCAGTTTATCCATTTGACTCCTGATGGTGTTGATGTTTGCTGCTGTCTTTTGTCTTTGGTGATATGTGTTTTCGTGCCATACCGTGCTGTTTTTATCACTGTGGCTGTGTACTGTAGCCAGTGTGTTTAGGGCTGTGCTGCCCCCGCTTTGCTCTCGTTTCTCAGGGTTGTTTTTGCTGTTCTGAGTCTCTTCTGGTTCCACTTCTTCCCTTCTTACACGTGTCCCTTCCTTTTTTCTCCTGATTGTTGTGGTTGTACTTAGTGTGTGGAACAGGAGTGGTCACAGTGGACACCCTTGTCTGGCTCTTGACTTTAGAGGGAAAGCTTCCATCTGGAAGCTTTAGGATTGTTTTCTCTGGTTCTGTGAAGAAAGTTGTTGGTGTTTTGACTAAGATTGTGTTAAGTCTGTATATCAGTTTTGGAAGTCTGGCCATTTTTTCCCCAGAATATCTATTGGTACAGTTTAGACATACATAATGATAACACTCATAATTTTTCTTGATGCTATTGAATGGTATTGTTTTCCTAATTTCTTTTTTTTTTTTTTTTAGATAGGGTCTTGCTTTGTAGTTCAGGCTGGCCCTGAGCTCACTGTAGCCCAGGCAAGCCTCGAACTCAGCAATCCTCCTGCCTCTGCTTCCCGAGTCCTTGGGTGACAGGCATGAGCCACCACGCCCGGCACTGTGGTATTGTGGTATTGATGGCTGGTGAGCGTGAGTCATTTTGTTGTGTGTAGTTAGTTATTGAGGATTAAACCAGGAACCTTGTGCTTTCTAGGCAGGTGTCAGAACCACTGAGCCAAATCTCCAGCCCATGTTTTCCTAATTTCTTAGTGAGTTCATTATTGGTATACAGGAATGCTAGATTTTTGTGTTGATCTGTGTCCTATTACCTTGTTGAATTTATTAGTTCTAAGAGACTTTTAGGGGAGTTTCTAGGTCTTTTGTAAAGCATATGTTTGCAAGTAAGAACAGCCTGACTTCTTCCTTTCTTAAATGCATTCCTTTTATTTCCTCCCCGTCTGACTGTTGTGGTTGTACTTAGTGTATGGAACAGGAGTGGTCAGCCTTGTCTGGCTCCTGACTTCAGAGGGAAAGCTTCGCCTTTTCCCGTGTGCTGTGACGCTGGGTGTGGGGAGGTCACTGAGTCACCGCGAGGGCCTCTCGTGTGTGTCCTGCCCTCCCGCCCGCAGGCTTGTCGGTCAAAGGCTTCCACACAGGACCTAATTCCCTCGAGCCGCCCCTTTCCTGCCTCCCTCTGCGCTTGCCAAGGCACGGCTTCTCCACCGAGCTTCCTGGCTGAGGGTTTGTGAGCTGCTGCCCCTCCAGAGACCCCGTCCCGCTCTAGCGGCCGTCCGGGGGAGGCCTGGCCCTGCTCGCGCTGACGCAGGAGGGAGACAGACCTGAGCGCGGCGGGTCAGGCCCTGGGTGCGCCTGGGCCCGAGCAGACCCTGCGCATCGGCCAGCACTTTCAGACAGGCCCCTCTAAGCCAGGCCTGAGTCGCCAAGGGGGCAGGGCCCAGGGTGGCCTTCTGTGGGCGAGACCCAGGGGCACCCCTCACCCGGCATGTGCCAGGGCGATGCCCAATTAAATACCTTCAGATGGGTGGGCGTTAACAGCGATTTTCTTCTCCAGCTCTTTCCAGCCCGCCAAGTGCAGGGAGTCAGTCCCTTTTGGGGTCGAAACCCTCCGTGTTGTGCAGTGTACGGTGCCCACGGGCTTTCTCGGGGGCTGAACGGGGCTCACGCATCACAGGCAGCCCGACCAGGAGCTTCCGCAAGGCGGCTTTCTCTTGTCTGCCTGGTGTTCTGTTTCTCCACTCTCTCTGTGGCTTCCAGTTTCCTACGGGGTCTTTCTTGATTTCAGAGATCTCCTTCCTTTCAACCCACTGAGCGGTTGTCCTTGCGGATCGGGGTTTCTGGTGCAAGGGAGGCTGCTCTGCGCTCGCTCCGGTCTCCTTCGGTGTGTACCCGCTGCCCAGCGCCACACCAGAGCCACCAGCGGGCCCCGCCCAGGGCTGTGGTGCTGAATTCTGCGTCTGAGAGGACTGTGCCGGTCGCCCTGCTGTGGCCAGTGTACTTCGCCGAGGCCTAGGCGCCCCTTGTCCTCCTCCCAGGAATTGCGGTGACTCTCTGGTCTTGCAGGGCACTGTCCTCCTGTGGTCTGCGGCGCTGGGAGGCTCTGGCCGTCTCCCTCCTGTGGTCGCTGTGCCCTGTGCTGCAGACGCACCCAGCTGTCCCCGTGCTGAGTGCTGAGTGCCCCTGGAGGCGGCGAGGACACAGGCCGCTGTGGACAGCGTCAGGGTGGGCTCGATGGGCATCAGGAGGAAGACGTGTTGAGATCTGGGCAGCCGAGCTGAGAGCAGCCGTGGAAGCTGGGCCTGCGGAGCTGAGGCGGAGCCGCCGGCAGCTTGAGTTCAAGACATGACCACGTCCAAGTCTGAGCCCCGGCTCCAGGAGGCTGAGCTTGAGGCTGAGCTCAGAGGCCAGACCAGGAAGGGCAGGTGCATCTGGCGGGTGCTGGAGGCCGAGGCCTTCCTTCAAGGCGCTGGGCGAGGGTGCAGGGGCACAGTGAAGGGGCAGGAGCTCGGGGTACAGAGGGCGCAGAGGGCGCGAGGACTGGGACTCCTGGGAAGAGAGTCGGAGCGAGGGGCGGCGAGCGGAGAGAGGACCAGGCAGGTGAAGAAGGACTGATTTTTGTTCTTTATTTAAGAGTAATTACCATCGCACGTGTTCAGTGCGCAGCAGACTGGCCTGATGGTGCACGCCTGTGATCCCAGCACTCGTGAGGATGAGGCAGGAGGTTTGCCATGAGTTTGAGGCCACCCTGGGCTACCTAGTGAGTTCAAGGCCTCCCTGAACTGCATGGTGAGACCCCCGTCTCTGTCTCTCCAAAGACATGCAGAGATGCCCTGGGAAGTGGGTCCCTGTTCTGCAAGGGGGCAGCACTGGCAAGAGCGGCTCAGAGCTATCAGCAAAAATCCTGAGTATGGATCCCTGGCACCGCAAAAAAAAAAAAAAAAATCCTGAATGCGACCCATGCAGTAGCCCAGCGCCTCATGCTGTTCTCTGCTTGTCTCCTGCGTGTTCA
Source organism: Thryonomys swinderianus (assembly GCA_004025085.1). Classification (NCBI taxonomy): domain Eukaryota; kingdom Metazoa; phylum Chordata; class Mammalia; order Rodentia; family Thryonomyidae; genus Thryonomys; species Thryonomys swinderianus. Next base: position 18,178 of record PVIC010019748.1, on the reverse strand, counting down.
CTGCTGTGCCGCCTCTGCCGCGTCTCCTCGTTTCCTCCTGCCGGATGCTGGTAGCCGCTGTTCCTCTGTTCATATTCTCTGGATGGTTGACATTTTTGGTGAGATTCCGCCTGTAAACAAGTCCTGCCTCGTTCTCGTGTTCGGGCCGGGCTCACAGCACAGGCTCCTGAGTGACCCGTACGGCGGCCCCGCAGGACCTCCCTTCTCGCCCCTGCGGGCTGGGCCGGCGTGCAGGGCCTTGTGCTGCTGGCACTGTCAGTACCGGCCCGTCCCAGGCAGCTGCGCGCTGCCGGGGCTCCCCAGCTGTTCCGCCCATCCCCGTGGACGCGCTGCGGTGCGCTTGGCACGCAGGGCCCGGGGCAGGGCGGGGTATGGATCCTCTGGGGTCTCTCCCAGCTGAAAGGAGCCTTGTCCTGTTGGGCATGGCACCCAGGGGCCGGGAGGCCGTGGCTGAGCAGGTTCCTGGCCTGGTCCAGGCGCGGCGCACAGGCTCTGCTGGGCTCGGGGTAACAGCTCCGCGCACTTGTTGAGAGGGAGTGGAAATGCCAGCGTCTGAGATGCGCTGCAGTTCTTCTCAGGGCGACCTCTGCTTTCCTGATGTGCCCGTGCAGCACAGCCAGCGCCCCGCACGGTGGCAGGGACACAGCAGAGCTGGGTGCCACACGGCCCCTGCCTTCCAGAAGGCCTCAGGGGACGCAGGCGGCTGTTTTTGTTCTGTTACAGTCAGATGTGGGCGGCCGGCCGGTGCTGGGAGCAGCCCAGGGTCCCCAAGGAGGCCGATGGGGGTGTTGGCTGGGCCAGGGACCGAGAGCACAGAAAGGCTGGCCTGGGCCCCGGGACGAGGCACCTGCTCTGGCCTGGTGGGGTGTGGTGCAGTGAGCAGCGTGACCCCTCTCTCAGAGCTACACGGCTGGTCTGTGAGTGCAGAGGTTGGAGGGGCCGGGCGCAGGCTCCTGGGCTTCGCAGGGGGTGGAGGACATCGTGCCTGGGTGGCCTCTCTGGCGGGGCCTGCAGAGGAGGGAGGGCGGGAGAGGCCAGCCCATCCTGGTGCCGGTGCAGACTGGCTTCACCTGAGAGGAGCTCGGGGTGTCCTGGCGCCGGGGACCGTCTGCTGCTCCCGTCCAGGAAGTGCGGTTGGCTGCGCGGCAGCAGGTGGCACTGGGCCCGCAGAGGAAGTGGGTGGTGGCCAGGCTGTGCTGGGGCACAGGCCGGGGACAGCGGCTCTGCAGGTGGGGGAGGCCCCCTGGGCCTGGGGCTCCCGTGACGACGTGTCATGCAGCTCGGCGCGCCTGGCCTGGTGAGGGCGCCACTGGAGTCTTCTCTGGCAGAAGCCTTCGTCCTCCCTACAGCTGAGTAGACACCGTGTCAGGTTAGCTTTTGCTGAGGACCGGGCTCTGTCTGCGGAACACAGGCCTCCCCAGGCCCCCGGGAGCTCAGTGCGACTCGCGGGGCTTGCTGGTGCTGGTGCTGACCGGCCTCGGCAGCGGCCCCTGACGTCTCCCGGAGAAACGAAACCGAAACCATCCTCGGCCTTGGCTGCCCCTCCGCGGAGCTGGACAGGTGCGGATGAGGATCTGTGTGTGTGTGCGGAAGAGGGGAGACAGTCAGTGGGCCAGGGCGCACCAGAGGACAAGGGTGGCCGGAAAGCCCAAGAGGATGCTGGTACTGGTCCATCCGGGTGGAAGGGGCAACTCAGAACAGTGGGTGAAACGAAGTGGGGCTGCTGGCCTGGCAGGGGCTGGCGTGGGAGCAAGGACTGAGTTCTTGCCACGTCGGAACGGCAGGTGACTGTGGAACAAAGAAGTGGAGTGCGGGTGTGTGCCAGCGTGTCCTCTGCGAGGGCAGGGCCCCTGCCATAGCCCCACTTGTCAGAGTCTCTTTTCTTTGTACTGGGGATCGAACTTAGGATCTCGCATTTTTTTTTTTTTTTGAGACAGGGTCTCGCTTTGTAGTTCAGGCTGGTTCTGAGCTCACTGTGTAGCCCAGGCAAGCCTCGAACTCAGCAATCCTCCTGCCTCTGCCTCCCTAGTGCTGGGATGACAGGCATGAGCCACCACGCCTGCCAGGGGTTTTCTTATTTTACTTTATTTTTTTTTGCTTTTTGAGACAGGGTCTCGCTTTGTAGTTCAGGCTGGCCCTGAGCTCACTATGGTGCCCAGGCAAGCCACCGTGAACTCAGCAATCCTCCTGTCCCTGCCTCCCGAGTGCTGGGATGACAGGCGTGAGCCACCATGCCCGGCATTGTGGTATGTGGCGTTGATTGTTGGTGGGTGTGTCTCCACGCCCAGCATTATATGTGGTTACCGGGGATCGAACTCAGGACCTTGCGCTTGCGAGGCAGGCGCCGGAACCACTGAGCTAACCCTCCAGCCCAGGGGTTTTCTTACTTTAAGGCTTATCTGTGCACACACCAAGGAAACTGTACAAGCATTTTACATTGCTTTATTTTTATAATACTGGGAATCAAGCCCAGGGCATTCACACTGAGCTACATCCCCAGCCCTTTTTTATTTTTTACCTTGAGACAGAGTCTTATTAAGTCATCAGGTTACCAGGCTGAACTAGAACTTGTGATCTTCCTGCTTCAGCCTCCCCGAGCGCTGGGATGACAAGGGTGAACCACTGTCCCCACTTCCAGCAGCATTTTTAATGTGACGCCACCCTCCCCTGGGGTGCGCCCTTTTCTTCACACCTGTGTTTCTTTTATGCAGTACTTAAGTGAACTGATAAAGGCTGCACATGGAAGCGACAGAAAGTACTTTCTGGTCTACAAACCTTTCAGGCTCCCCTCTGGCTGATCTTCCGAATTTGCTGTCTGGTGGATGTGCTGAGGTTACCAGCCTCCACCTGACGTTTGCCTTCTGCACTTTCCGTTGTCGTGGGGAGCTGTGATCTGAAAACATGACATGGAAAGTCCCAGGAAGGATCAGTCTGCAAGTTTCCGATGGCCTGACGTTCTGAGCAGCCCGGCGGGCCCACACAGTGCTCGCTTGTCGTGGCCGGGACACAAGTCGACGCCTTCCTAGTTTCCACACCGCTCACCCCACTCTCCCGCCGTCACCAGGAGCTGCCACTGCCCTCCTTGCCGGCCGGCACACAGTACCCTCTGTGACTGCAGCTTAGGAGAGTTTAATTTGGTTTAGGTTTTAGCCCATAGCCAGCCAGCTCCAAGGGCCTAACGGGAGGGCCTGGGAGGAGATCCGCTCGGTCCTGGTGGCCAGGGAGGAGGGCGAAGGGCCCCTCCCGGCAGGCCCCGCCCCACCCGGCAGGCCCCGCCCCTCCCGGCAGGCCCCGCCCCACCCGCGGCCCCGCCTCCTAACTGCCCCGTTGAGGGCGGCGGGGCCCGGTCGGTCGCTGCTCCCCTGCTGGAGCCAGCGCAGCCCACTCCCTGCCCGGCCCTGCGGCCTCGCGCGGCGGACGCCCCTCTCGCGGCGCGGGGGCGCTGAGCGGGCGGGTGAAGGCCGAGCCGCTGCGGCGTTCGGCCCGAGTGGCCGCCCCGCCCTGGCCGGAGGAGCCGCCCGTCCGCGCTGTCCGAGAAAAGGGCTGCGTGGCCGCCGCGGGCCCGGCCTGCCCGCCCCGACCCTGCTGGTCCAGGCCCCTTGTGTGGAGGCCTTTTATCTGATTTCTCTTACTCCCTCTAGCCCGTGCCCATTTTTGTGTAGCCCGGGCCGGTCTCGAACTCGCAGGTCCTCGGGGCGCCCGCAGGAGTGCGCACGCGCCGAGCTGGCGCCGCGTGGGGCGCGGGGCCGTGGCGGGCGGAGCCGGAGAGGCGCCGGGCCGGGGCGTGGCCTGCGGCGGGGGCGTGGCCTGCGGCCGGCTCTCGCCGAGGGTCTGTTTAGCAAATGTCGTTCCTGTGGTTCCCCGCAGTGCGGCGCCGGGCGCAGCGCAGCCAGTGAGAGCCCGACTGTGTCTGCGCCGTTTCTAAACTGCTGCTGCACGTTGAGTTTTGCCCCCGAGCGGAGAAGGCGCCCGCCCAGCACAGGGCTGTCTGGTGCAGACTGCGGCCGAGACGGTGTCGGGAAGAGCGTGAGCCTCCCGCCCTCGCGGGACGGACCGCTGGCGGGCCTGTGCCCGCCGCCCCGGGGCTCGCGGCTGCTGTGGTCGCGGCAGCGTGCCGTGCGTCCGGGCCGAGCGGCCGAGGGCTGGCCAGCCCTGCCGAGGAGGCCGGTGCGCTGGCGACCGGCGCCCCGCTGCTCGAGAGGCTGAGGCAGGAGGGACACCGGCGTGAGCCTAGCCTGGAGAACTGAGCGAGAGCTCCGGAGCAGAAAGGGCTGGCGTGTAGCTGGGCGGGAGCGTGCACAGGCCGGTCCCGGCTTGGCAACCAGACGAGCCCGGTCTCGCCGAGATGGGGCGCGGGGCGGGAGGGACGGCGGCCCTGCGGCGTCAGCCGTGGGCGTCCCTGGGAGCCTTGGCGGCAGCGGCTGACTCACTGGGTTTTCCTGGGCCTGCCCCGAGGTCGTGACAGTGACCTGGTCTCGTGATTCCCCTACGGGGATCCTGAACCCCGACGCTCCGCGGGGCTTTCGGCGAGGAGCTGTCCCTGCTTTCATTTCTCTCTCGGTCGCTGAGGCCTGCTCTCTGCTCTCTAGTTGGCTGCGAGGAAGGGAGCCCGAGTCCCTGCAGAGGTCGCCGGACAGGACCAAGCAACTCCCCACAGCTGTGTGCGGGCCCCGGGGACCCGCGTGCCATGGAGCAGGGCTGCAGAGGCGGAGCTGGCCCTCGTCGGGGGCACTGCTGAGGGGCGGGACCCCGCTGCCTGCCGCCCCGGCCATGTCGCTGCCCGCAGAGCTCATCCACCGGGTGGAGGAGGCACTGGACGAGGAGGAGAAGGCGGTGCTGGCCTTCCTGTGCCGCGACGTTGCCGAGGACTTGGCGCCGCGTGACGCCCGGGACCTGCTGGCCACGCTGAGCGAGAGAGGCCAGCTGTCCTCCCTGGGCCTGGCCGAGCTGCTCTACAGGGTGCGACGCTTCGACCTGCTCAAGCGGGTGCTGAGGGTGGACCGGGCGTCCCTCGAGACCCACCTGCGCAAGCACCCTGGCCTCGTGTCTGACTACAGGTGACAAATGCGTCCTCGCAAGACGGGGTGGGGTGGGGGGAGGGTTCTGGAGGACAGCAGGGAAACAAGCCCCACGGCTTTCTCCTCTGCTGACCCAGCTGTCAGCTGATATCCAGGCTGACCTCAAAGTCTAGATCCCTCTGCCTCAGCCTCACAAGTGCTGGGATTACTGGTTTGGCAGGCTTTGAAATTTTTTTTTTTTAGTTTTTTTGAGGCAGGGTCTCTCTTTGTGGTTCAGGCTGACCCTGAGCTCACTATGTAGCCCAGGCAAGCCTGGAACTCAGCAATCCTCCTGCCTCTGCCTCCTGATTGTAGGCTTGAGTCACCACACCAGGCTCAGGTTTTGCTTGGAGGAACCGGGTAGATCATAAATCAAAGTGGGAGAGACAGATGGTATGTGTTTGCCTCAAGGACAGGATGGCATGAAAGGAAGAAAGATAGGAACAGCTGAAAGCAAAACTTCTCGTCAACCCGACCAGCGTGGCCACCATGTATTTACCGGGTCTTTCCTGGTGGCGTCAGTTGCTGCTGCTCCCAGCACAGAGGAAGAAAGTCTGACCTCATCTTCCTGTCTTTGTACCCGGCCCCTGCAATCGTACAGAGGCCGGGTCGGGGCAGACGGGGCAGACAAAACACGGGCAGACAGCTCCGCTTCAGGCTGTTTCTTCCTCCCGGCCCCGCCCCTTTTCCACCAGTCAGCGAGGCTGCAGCCTGAGGGTTCCCACCCGGAGAGCCTGGAGCCTGCTGGCCAGCAGCCCCGGCCAGGCAACCCCTGTGGGCCTGACGGAGCGGCCGTGGGGAGGGCTCCGGACCCGGACTCGGCTGAGTCCCCGGCGAAGTTCCGGCGGTTCTTCGCTTGTCCTCCCCCGGAGGACAGGCCCCGGACACTCTGGTTCTGCCCCGGACTCTGTCCTCGGGCCCCTGCGAGTCTGCGTGAGTCCTCGGGCCGGGAGCCTCTGTGCCGATCCCACGAGGCCCTGGCGGGGGGCAGACCTGTGCGGAGAGTTGGCTCTGGTGGGCGCTGAGCTCCCGGGGACTCTGTCTGCCCCAGGGTGCTGCTGATGGAGATCGGCGAGGACCTGGACAAGTCCGACGTCTCTGCGCTCACTTTCCTCACGAGGGACTACACGGGCCGCGGCAGGGGCGCCAAGGACAAGGTGCGTTTCCTCCAGCGGGCTTCCTGGCCGCGCCGGGCAGTGTCTGTGGACAGAGGAGGGCAGCGGTGCCCTGGGGGCCTTGGTGTTCCTCTCACTCTTGCACGCTGCCCTCCTTTCCTCCTTTCTTTTGTGCCTGTGGGGCGGGGTCTTGCTGTGTCATCCAGGCTGGCCGTGGTGGCCCCCTGCCTGGCCCTGCGCGCTGAGGTCACAGGTATGCTGCCCCACCTGGCTGTCCCTTCCCACGCCTCCGCCGGTGTCTCCGCTGGCCGGGCAGACCTGTCAGAGTCAGGCGGCCCCGCTTGTGCCAGGCAGGGGCAGGCCGGCTACCCTTTCCGTTCCTCCTCGGTGAGAGCCAGGCTGGTGGGCGCGTGGCGGGTGGTGCAGTGAGTGACCCCGGGGACGGGACCCAGGGCAGCTTGGGGTTGGAGTGCAGGGAGGGCTCACCGAGGAGGCTGGGAGGGACGGACGTCACTTGGCCCCACAGCGCGGCTGGAAGGACCAGGAAGGTCCCAGCTGTGGATGTGAGGGCCGGCGTGTCTGCAGCCAGCCTGCCCCGAGGTGCCTGGCTTGAGAATCTGTACTGGTCCTTAGAGTAACTTCATTTCCGAAGTCTGGACATATAGGGTAGCTGTTCCCATGCCAAATGCAAAGGAGAAAGAAGAAGAAAAATCGGTGTTATTTATTGATTTTTGCTACCTTCCCCCTCATCATCTATATAAAAGTAATTTTTTTTTAAATGAAGATAGCACTTCGGTCACCAAATGTTAAACACAAAGGGAACAGAAGCCGAAGACGTGGCTATTTATGAGACACAGTTCACAGTAAATCCAGAACAGAATGTCTCAGCCTTAAGTCTTTTTCCGAGTCATAGGGAAGTGGAATGTCCAGCACTGATGAAAAGAGTTTGAGAAGTTTTCAGACACAGAACTAGAATTTTTCTCTGAAATCCTTCCCCAGCTGCCCCCTCTTCCCTTTTGGAGGAAGCCTTAGTGTTCTCAGTGCGGCCCAGTCTGGCTTCTGAAGAGTTCTCCCTGGGACACCTGGTGACGCACGGCGGCCCTGACCCCGGCCTGTCTGGCTCTGTGGCCTCAGCCCTGTTTTCTGGTGAAGTCCAGGAAAGTCAGGGCTCAGGGTTAGGACGCGGGTCCCTGCCGGGGCTCATCTGGCCACATCTCCGCCTGCTGTGGTCACGTGGCCAGGGTGGAGCGGTCAGCTGCCTGGTCAGCTGCGCTGACGTCTGCCCCTTGTCGGTGGCTCTCTTAGAGTTTCTTGGACCTCGTGATTGAACTGGAGAAACTGAATCTGGTTGCGCCAGATCAATTGGACTTACTAGAAAAATGCCTAAAGAACATCCACAGACTAGACCTGAAGACAAAAATCGAGAAGTACAAGCAGGCTGGTAAGCACTTCGGCCTCTCAGCAGCACAGCGCGCGCTCTGCCCAGAGGCTGTGGCCAAGCTCGCTTGTCCGTCACGGGTGGGACGAGCCCGGTGCGCGCCACCCCCGACGTGCGGCTGGGGCCCCCGTCACTGTGGGCCTTGACTCCCAGGCCCGCAACGCCATGGCCGCCCTGACCATTGAAGCCTGTGAGAAAGGGGCTGAGCGTCCCGGGCAGGGAGCTGTGCGCTGAGCGCCCGTGTGCTGGGCGCTCCTGCCCAGTCAAGACTTGGCCTGGCGACAGCCGTCCCGCTCTGGGCGGTTCTCCAGGGCCCACAGCCGCCCTGCACGGCCAGTTCTGCCAAACCCACCCTCAGAGAAGGGCACCTTTGGTTCTGCCAGGTCTCCCACACCTCTGCCCGGTGTTCGCCCCTGCCTCCAGGGGGCTCCGGGCTCTGGACCCCGGGCCACAGGGCCGGGGAGGCTGGCGGGGTCACCATCCTGCACCGCACGCAGCAGGGCGGCTGCTGGACGCCGAGTCTAGAAGAACACCTGGGCCGTCACGGTGTGCGGTGGAAGAGTCGTCGACACTTGGACTTGCGTTGGGGGCTGGAAGGTGGAGGGTATTTTAAAAGACTGATTGAGCCTGGATTGAACTGAACCATGGTTGAAGATTGATCTGATAATAATATAATACTATAAATCTTGGGGGGTTTTGGTACTAGGGATTGAACTCAGGACTGCACTTGACAGACAAAAGCAGCATCACTGAGCTAAGTCCTGGCCAATAATTTATAAATCTTAACTCAGTACCTCTCTTTTGCTTTATAGCTCAAGGAGCGCGAACAAGTTACACGGGTTCTGTCCAAGCCTCTTTCCCAAACCTGACTTTCAAAGAGCTTTCGCATAACTTAAGGGTGAGTGTGCAGTAAACACGTGGCTTCCCAGCGTCCGTTTCACAGCTTCAAGACAAATAGAATAGTGCCACAGAGTGTACTTTAGCAACTGAGAAAATGATGTCAAAAATGTATTTTAAAAAATATGTATCACTTCCTCATATCAAAAATTAATAAATGTTGAGCTCCTTGGCGAGTAGTTTTTATTGCTGTTGAGTGACGAAACAAGACTTTTTTCCTTTGTGAATGCACTTGTGAGTCACGCGGCAGCCTGCCGTGCACCAGTAGTGGACAGCGCAAGGCATCAGCAGAACTGCTGCGAGGCTCACCTTCCGTCTTGACAGGAGACCCCTCTGGGCAGTAGTACCCTCACCTCCGTGGAGATCAGTGGAGTTTTTAGTGAGGACTTTGGGTACAATTTCGTGGTTACATTGTGAACAGTTTCACAGCAGTACGTGATAAAGCACTAAGTCGACCCTGGAGGAGGAAGAGCTTCTGTCAGGGCACCGTGACAGGGCTCGCAGGGTGGCGCTTCCTCCCACCCCTGAGCAGAGCGGGCGCTGAGGCCAGAGAGGGCAGCGCGGCCCAGGACCGGTTCTGCCGTGGCTGACTCGCCCTTCCTCCGGGTCTGAGCCCTGAGATGCCCTCGTAGATGAAACAGACTCCGGGTCCCCACCAGACCCCACACTTTCTGCGCTGTTCTGCGCCCCATTTTCACTCTCGGTCCTGTTCTGTGCGTGAGGTGAGCGTGCTGGCAGCCTGCCGAGCGCCCACGGGCTCTGGGGCCAGTGCTCCTCACCTTGCTCGCCATTTAGCATGTAACCCTGCTCGCTCGCTCATTTCATCAGCGGGCGCAGTGGTATATGGACCTGGCAACTTTCTCACAAGACTTAGGAGTCAAATACCTACGTATGAATTCATGTAACACTGCAGAAATGCTTCAGAAGTGGCCCCGGGGCTGGCGTGGGCGCACAGGTCTGCAGTCTTAGCGCTGTGGGAGGCAGGAGGGTCAGTTCAACTCTAGCCTGGGCAGTTTCGAAACTGAGGGAGATCCTGCTTCAGAATACAGAATAAAAAAACATCAAGGCTGTAGCTCAGCATGAAGGCCCCACGTTCAACACCCAGTATGGGAAAAACAGTTGCCATGGCATTAAACACCACGGCTACCGAGACAGTCTAGAAAAAATTGCACGAGTACAGTATCATGCATCTGAGGTGTAACTTTGATTTGCTTTTCCCTCCGTTTCACGGTATGTAGAAGTGATTGGGCTCTGGGAGAACAGTTCCTTTCTAATCAGCCTCTGGCTAAGTCGCAGTCACGCTGATAGAAGCGCGCGTGTCTTTCTGTAGTGAAGACGCAGACGCCGCTACCGCCTGGTGCGTAGCGTGCCTCCTCCTGGGTAGCAGAGCTGTGACTCGAGAGCCCAGGGTGTCCGCCGGGCGGAGTCCGCGGCGTGTGTCCGTGCTGAGGGAGGAGACGGGCTCGGGCTCCACCATGTCTTCCCCACCTGAGTCCTCCCAGTGGCTGTGGGGCAGTCACAGTGGTCAAGAGTCAGGCCCGCGTGCGGCACAGTGAGGCCGAGCCCCTCGGGGATGTGGAGGCAGGAGACCGACCGTGCCCTTGTGTGCGCCTCGCGGTGTGCACACGTGCAGGACCAGCCGCCTTGCGTGCGCCTCGCGGTGTGCACACGTGCAGGATGAGCCGCCTCGCGTGTGCCTCATGGTGTGCACACGTGCAGGACCAGCCGCCTCGCGTGCGCCTCGCGGTGTGCACATGTGCAGGACGAGCCGCCTCGCGGCCGCCTCACCTCACCCCGGCCAGCCAGTGAGGGCCGCCTCGAGCCCAACCGGGGCGTCTGCCTGGTACTGGGCCCCGGCTGGGTTCGGCAGCCTCCTGGCCAGGGTCCGCTCCACCAGGCGCTGCCAGGCCGTCCCGCGAGCCGCCTGGCGCGGAGGCTCTCAGCTGCTGGATGAGCAGAGGTCTGTACCCTTCCTCCATCTTTCCGTTTGAAAACCAGCTGCCTTGTTCTTGGGAGTTCACAGGACACCGTCCTGTGGGCGACTCACGGCCGAGGTGGTATTTTTATCTCCTGGGTAGGAATGCCACCAAGGTATTTAAAGTGGTGTGATATCATGTCGCTGAGGAAACTAACCCAGTGTGACCTTCTTCTTTTGTTGAAGCTCCAGAATGAGAGAAGTAAGGGACAAGGACGTGAGACACCTCCTCAAAGTAAGAACATTTCTTTGTGTCCATTCTTCGTAAATGTTTGATGATTGAACTGTAAAATGTTGCACCTTTATAGTCGCCTCTTGAAGGCCAGTGTAGTTCTGGCATTTCGCGCTCCTCCCTGAATTAGCTCCTTTAGATTTGGATGCCGCCTCCCCTCGGACCGGACACTGGGGGCTGTGTTCTTAGCCGCGTGGCGTTTATGCCTTGACGTGGAGCCGTTCCCAGTTTAACATTAACACAGCCATAATCACGGACCATGTTTAAACAAATAGCAGGAAGAAGAAAGGTTAATAGATCTTGCTCGATAGCCCTTTTAACAGAGTAGATATCCGCAACAGAAGACCTCCTCTTTCCCCTAAAAAGAAAAAAAATGCAAATAAAGGATTTCTTCACCTCTACGCGCATGTCTTCTGAAAGCTGTCTGCTCAGAAGCATCTGCTAACGGCTTCCTCCTCTGCCGGGCCTGAGGCCTCTGCTTGGCACACTGTCGCCGGGGTGCCGGGTCCATCTGTGCAGCGTGGGTCTCCACGGCCTGAGCGGGCAGCGGGTGTGTGGCCGCCTGCGGGACCCTGGCTCCTGGGAGCGGCGGCGTGTGCCAGGTCTGTAGATGGCGGAGTTCCCGTCCCCGGCACGTGCGCTTTGCAGCAGCACTGTGGAGAGGTCAAGTCGTCCTGCAGTGGCAGCCAGCACAGTGCGCGAAGCAGCAGGCACAGGCCGGGCAGAGGCCGCTGCTGGCTTGGTGGGTGCCAGCGAGCTCGGAGCTCGGTCATGGAGGAACCGGCAGCCCCGCCGTCCTACTTGGCGGCCTGCGTTTCTTCCTAATAGTTGAAGAAGGGCTGGCGGATCGGCATTCAGCTGAGAGGTTTCAGATGATCCAGCCAATATTCACAGTAGTTGAACTTCCAGACAGATCTCCCTGAGAGGCCCAGATGGTGATAAGTGTGCTTAGGAAGCTCTGTGGACACCAAACTCAGAGAGATGTGTCGTATGAACTATTTGGGGGTTGTTTGTTCTATTAATATGTGATTCTTAAAATACAGGTAAAGGAAAACGTGTCTGAATTTCAGACATCAGGGAAGCCGCTGCTGGTGTCTGCGTGTGCCCTGTCCCTCTGACCCCACAGGGCCAGGACCCTGTTGACACCGATGCCCACAGGTGCACAGGCCCAAGTAGGCCCTCTGTGCATTGTGCGTGTGTGTGGGCCTCTCTGGCTGCAGCCCACACTGAGGGTGGTGAGCGGTGGTTGTGCACGGGGCACAGGCACAAGAATGTGTGTGTGTGCTGTGACACAGTCCCCTCCCTGGATATTCTCAGCCCAGGGTTGGTCGGGCTGCCCACAGTGCAGACTCCATGTCCCGATCTGGACACACATATCCTATCTGCATGGACTTGTATGCTCCACACACTATTTAATAATCCATTTTATCAGCGTGTCTTGCATATCTCTTCATACCAAATCCATGCAGATCTCAGTACCGTCTCCACCATGCAGAGCATTGACTGCATATGCTTGACTGACTTGTGCCCTCTCCTGTCTGTGGGCCTGTAGGCTCTTCCCAGTCTGGGGCCTTGTGGGCAGCCGTACCGTGGTGCCCCTAGCAGGAGGGCTGGAGCCAGACTCCCTGTAGTGCAGGCGGGCCGAGCTCCGGATCAGCCCTCCCGCCTCTGCCTCTGGAGCTGACTCCAGACGCACCCGCCCTGTCCGTGGCCACCTCGGACGCGTGTCCGCTCTGCACGCTCTCACTACTCCCTGGACACTCGGAAGCGGAGTGTGGGCGTAGAGGAGGGCGCCCGCCGTGCGCTCAGAAGACCGCTGCAGCTCAGTGTCAGATCAGAAAGTCTTTGTCTCCCAGCCTTCACAAGGCGGAAATTTTCTCTGCCTATTTCAGATGCTATTTTCATTTTGCTGCAGTCTCCTAAGACAGTGTCAAGACTTTAGTTTAGGGGTTACTAAGCCCAGACGTGGCGCACAGGGAGAGCCGCCCTTTGCTGTCTGGCACGTGTGCTGTGGGCCCTGTGTCTGCCTGCCTCCTGCCCCTCTGTCACTACCATTGCCTGTGTCCCGGGGAGCTGCGACCCCTGAGCACTCCCCTTTCTGCAGTTTTGGCTGCAGAGAAGCTTCGGTGTGGCTGAGCGGTGCGATCGCTGGGCTCTCCTGTCGGGTTAGAAGCTGGCTGGAACCTGGGTTTCCCAGGAGCAGGGTGAGGGAGAGGCCCCCTTCCCTTGCTGTCCTAGCAGGTTCTCTGCACAGCCCTGTACAATGGAGGCCCCTGGGGTTGATTGATTACAGAGACAGGGTCTCACCGAGTAGCTCAGGTTGGCCTCAGACTCTCAGCAGTCCTCCTGTCTCTGCCTCCTTAGTGCTGGGATTATAGTATGTGCCGCCACTCCTGGCCACCATGCCCAGCCACTCGGGATTTATCTGTGCTTCGTGGATCTAGAGAAAACCAGGGCAGCTGAAGACAGGAAGCAGAATAGCGGTGGGGTGGGGCAGAGCGGCCAGCAGCTGGGCTGCAGTAACAGTTCTCTCTGTCTCGCTCTCTCTCTCCCCCAGAGCCCGTGAAGATGTCTGTCCAGGAATTGGGAGTCTTCTTGCCGCAGGTGCAGCATAAATGAGCTGACTTGTATTGTGTTGTACACGAGATCTCCAGGAACACTGAGTTCCGAAGCTGTTTAAGAAGTTCCCTGTGACAGCGAGACACCCCTGGGCGGCTTCTCTGAGGGCTCGTTGGCCAGAAACCTCGAAGGCAGCAGAGAGCACTTAGAGTGGCTCAGTCAGGGGTCGGGTACAGGGTCCCAAGGCCCCAGACCCTCAGGCTGCGAAGAGTGGACGCACAGGCTGGTTCTTGAGTGGCATCGTTCTAAGTGTAGCAGCAGGGGCCCCGTTTGTGTTCTTTGCAAAAAGGTCACTGTTTCTACTTGAGGTCACAGTGGAGACAGAGTTTCCGATGATCTGTTCTGCAAGGCCGAGATACAGTTGCCATTAAACTTAAGTAGAAATGGAAACGGAAGTACTGTACTAATCTGTGTGGGCACATTGCTGCCTGCCTGTCTAGTCGTCACGCGGGACAGCCGGGACTGGGGGCTCGGGGCCGTGTCGGGTCTGTAACAGCCCTGTTTTCTTCCAGCACATGCCCGTGGAGAGATACCGGATGCAGAGCAGGCCTCTGGGCATCTGCCTGATAATCGACTGTGTGGGCAACGCAGGTGGGTGTGGACGCTGCAGGAGCCCGGCCGGCTGGCCTGGGGGCACCTGGGTGGGCTGGTGCCCTTGGTCCTGGCTTTCCACGCGGGAGGTGGGGGCGGGAGGGGCTGGGCTGGGTGCGCGTCTCCGCCTGCGCCTCCGACCCGCCTGCGTCCGCCGGCCCACGCTGTCAGCTGCCTCGCACGTCCAGCACCTGGCATGGTGGGCACTGGATCCAGGCAGGTTCTGTGGCACCTTGACCCCTCTCTTCGGAGTTGACCGTTGTGGTGCAGAACAGTCCTGGAGGCCCGCTTAGAAGGGTGCCGTGGGAGCTTTGTTTCCTGGCCCCCAGGGATGGAACCCAGGGGTGCCCCACCACTGAGCTCATCCCGTGATCTCGACACCCAGAAAAAGACCAGACACAGCTCAGTGGGAAGACCCGGGGTTCAGTTCCCGGCAGAAGGCCCGAGTCCCTGCTCCCCCGTGTGCGGTCTGAAGCAGCAGCCTTGCGGGTGTGGCGAGGGCGCAGGTCCTCCTGGGAGTGCGGGGCCGTCTCCTGCGTCCCTCCCGGCGCAGAGGCCTGGCGTGGCTCTGGGAGCCTCCCTTCCCCGGGCTCTGCTGCGCCCGGGGAACCTGGACGGGAAGCCGCGCGCCGCGGACGAGAGGCTCCGGCCGCCTGGCCTGTGCTGTGTCGTGGGCAGCGCCAGGGCCGCCCCCCCCGTGTGTGTGGGAGCGGGGAGCGCCACAGCCGGGCACTGGGCAGCCGCTCGGGTTTGCGCGCTCTGCCCGGCTGTCCAGCCTGGCCCTGCGGGTGTGGCCTCCGCGGGGCTCAGTCGCCCACACCCTTGCACGCGCCCCCGTGTCCTGTCCAAGCTCGTGGCTGCAGGCTTGGCCCCAGGCGCCGGGGCCCCGCTGCGGCCAGGTCAGCTTCCCGCCGACCGGGAGGCCTCCCTTCCCGTCCCGGCCTGACTGAGTGGGCTTCTGCAGAGCGTGCCCGTCACCTGCCTGCGTGGAGGCCCTCGCAGACTCGAGGCCGGTGGGCCAGGTCGGATCGCTGTGTTTAGTTTTCGGGGCTTTTCTCCAACTGCCCCAAGCCTGAGGCTGGTGGTACCTTCTGGGCAGCCACGTTTGGAGAAAACTCACCATCTCAAGAGGGCTTTTCTGAGGAGCAGGCGGAATTCCCCCGAGCTCTGGGCGGGAGTGGGGTTTCCAGCCTGTGTACAAGCAGAAGCGGGACTTCTGCTTTGAGTAGTTTTGTTTCCTGCACTCGGCACTGAGCTCCCTCCCTGTCTGAGGACAGAGTAGGCAGAGAAGTGAGTGAGCACGGCCGAGCCTGACCTCCGAGTCCTGTCTCCAAGCTCCCCGCCCTCCTCCGACGGCCGTCTCCCTTCCTGTCCATTGCGTTGGAACAGCCCTCGGTGGGCTCACGGCTGTGACAGGGCCGGGGCTGGTGGGACCGTGCCGGACCATCCGCGAGGGAGGCTGTGTCCTGAGAGAGGCCGGGGGCAGTGAGGCGGGGCCTGTCGCTCTGCCTCCGCCCCGGGTGGCTGGGTGCCACGGCCGAGGGGTCTCAGCAAGAGGGACTGCGGTCCTCTTGTCCTGCCGGGTGTCCACCCTGGTGTGACCCAGGCACGGAGGCCTAGCTGTGCCAGGAGGCAGACGGGCATTTCTGTCTCCCTCCGAGGTTTCCTGGCGTGCCCTTGGCCAGTGTGTGATCCCAGGACACGGGGTCGGCTCAGCCCAGCCTGCCGCACCCAGCAGTGGTGGCAGGAGGGAGCGTGAGCTCCGAACCACCCTCGTGGTGGCCGGCAGAGGCCCCGGACTCAGCCGCTGGGTTTCCTCCCTGACTGTGGTCAGACCCTGCTGCTCCTGAGCAGTCCGTGGCAGTGCTGAGCCCACAGTTTCTGTGGGGCAGGAATTCGGGGGGCCTGTGCTTGTCAGCAGGGCCTGGAGCCTCCGGCCAGGTTGGCCCACGACATCGACTCCCGGGTGCGTGGCATCGAGGACAGCAAGGCTGCTGGGGGGGTCTCTGGCAGGCACGCAGGCCCTCATTTGCCACGGAGCTTAGAAGCCGTTTCCAGACTGGTCCACTGCGTCTTGGGTGGAGGAGTCACGTACCTACGGGCATCTGCCACCCTCTGCCAGGCTTGGGCCTCAGCCTGTGCGACCAGGAGCAGGCGCTGCTTGAGGCCTGAGGGAACAGAGTCCATGGCACGCAAGCCAGCTCAGGGGCATGCGAGGGTCACTGCATTCCCAGCATTCCCACGCTGGCCTCGTGCCTGGCCTCTTCCTGCCTCAGCCTCCCGAGGAGCTGGGGTTACAGGCACACGCCCCACACCGAGGGAGCCCAGCTGTTCGCTTACCCAAGGCTGTGTTCCGTTTTCTCCTAACCGGTGGTCTTTCTCCTGGATCCCGTTGAGAATCTAGAGCAGGACTCGAGATTTCTTTTCTCGCTGGCGCAGTGGGCAACGCTGTCGGCCAACCCTGCAGCTGGAAGCCACGGCCCGACTCCTGTGCCTTGCTCAGCTTTGCTCCCGTCCGTGTGCAGCGGACAGCCAGGCGCTGCCGTGGGTGTTTCCTGGGTCCCCAGTGCGTGTCCAGGGCGGGAGGTGCCTCTGCGGGGAGGGGAGACTTCGGCGTGGCCACCTCTGCGATGGGAAGACGTTGGACTGGAGGCGGGACGCGGGAACAAATCCAGAGAAGCGGACCGAGTGATGGGACTGAGCACGAGGTGCTTGCTGAGTCTCTTGAGCTCAGGGCGGAGCACGAATCCCGCCCTGAAACGTGCTAGGAGCAGGTGTCACCCTCAGAACCGGGAAGAAAGGACGGGAGTTGAGGAAAGGGTGTGGACCCCCGGCGGCACCGGGTGCGGGCGCGGAGCCCAGGCCCCTGCGCCTACTGGGCGAGTGCTCTGCCACGAAGCTACCTCCACAGCCCTGTTTTGTTCTTTACGGCGAGACGGGGTCTCATAGGCTGCTCAGGCTGACTTTAGGCTCCGCCTCCTGCCTCGGCCCAGGCCTACACCACACCAGGGCTTTTCTGTCTCCTGCTGAGGCTTCTTGGCCGTGCCCTTGGGTCTTGCGTGGGCAGAGAAACGTGTCTGTTCCCCGTTAGAAAAGATGTGATTGACCAGGGCTTGCTTGTGCCTCTGCTAAGGAAGACGTGGGCTTGCCAGGCCTGGGAGACGTCCGGTGAGGGACAGAGGGTGTAGACACTTGTGCAGCTCCTCCCCCAGCCAGTCGGGACTCGGGTGCTGGCGGCCTCTGGGACTCTGTGGCACTGGCTGGGGCTCCCGTCACCTGGGAAGCAGAGCACAGGTCTGGGAGGTGCCCGCAGGTGGGCACGAGCCCGTTGCCCTTGGGTCTGGCGTGGTGTGTCCCCAGGGGGCACGTCCGTGCCTGTGCCCTGCTGTTAGGAGGAAGAGCCGGCTTGGCTTGGCTGGGCAGAAGCCAGCTCAGCGCTCCTGGGCTTGGTGGCACCGGGGCCTGGCCTGCTGGGCCACACGCCTGGCCCGGCGGTGGTGGTGGAGTGGGCCACAGTCTCACATTCCCGGTTCCTGCGGCCTCCTCTGCCCGCCTCGGCCCCGGGGATGGCACAGCACAGCGGTGCCCTCCGAGGACCCGTCTCACCTGCGGCTGTTTGTCTGGCTTGTCTCTCCAGAAGTTCTTCGAGACGCCTTCTCCGCCCTGGGGTTCGAAGCCCGGTGCTTCTCGTACCTTGCGGTGAAGGACATGGCCCAGGTCCTGCGTGAGGTGGCCGCCTCGCCCCAGCACCGAGAGCACGACAGCTTCGCGTGTGTCCTGGTGAGCCGCGGAGACCCCTGCCGCCTCTTTGGCGTGGACCAGGCCCACGTGGGGCTGCCCCTGGAGCGCATCAGGGCGCTGTTCACAGGGGACGCCTGCCCCCCGCTCGTCGGGAAGCCGAAGCTCTTCTTTGTCCAGAGCTATGTGGTGCCGGAGGCCCAGCCGGGGCCCAGCAGCCTCCTGGAGGAAGACGGGCCGGCGGTGAGCAGCGTGGAGTCCGTGGAGCCGCGGCCGCCGCCTTCCACGCTGCACCAGGAGGCCGATGTGCTCTGGAGCCAGTGCCTGGCCCACGCGTGCCTGCTGGAGCAGCCTGGCACCGCACCCTCTGTGTACCTGCAGGGCCTTGCCCGGCAGCTGCTGCAGGACAGGTGAGCCCGGGTGCCAGTGCCCAGATGCCCAAGTGACACGCGTGCTGCCTGCAGGACCCGGGCACGCACCACGCCTGGGGCTCCCGGGCACACGCGGCCTGCGTGG
>PVIC010019747.1:0-30234 GCA_004025085.1 Thryonomys swinderianus | reverse complement strand
CCCTGCTTAAAATAAGATATCCACTTTCTTGAATTTGCCTTAAGAAAAGGGCTGTGACCATAGGAGAGGAAAGAGAGAAAAGACAGGTTCACCAAGTGTATCTATTAACTTAATGACACTTTCAAGAAAATAGCAACCTACGAACTGTCTGGGGGGTGGGGGTGGTGCAAGAGCATGAGCAGAACTGGAGGAAGTGCTAACCTGCGTGTAATATAACATCTACCAGCAGTTTCTTCTGTTTGGGTTGTTGGGGGTTTTGTTTTGTTTTGTTTTGTTTTTTTAGACAGGGTCTCGCTTTGTAGTTCAGGCTGGCCCTGAGCTCACTATGTAGCCCAGGCAAGCCTCAAACTCAGCAATCCTCCTGCCTCTGCCTCCTGAGTGCTGGGATTACAGGTGGGAGCCACCACAACTGGCATTTTTGGTTTTGTTTTGTTGTTTTTTGAGACAAAGTTTCACTTTAATGCAGGCTGGTCTTGAGCTCTCTATATAGCCAGGCTGGCCTTGAACTCACAGGATCCACCACCACACCTGGCTATCAGCAGTTCAATCTAACACTGCATTACAGCCCACTCCATCTCAAGTGGAACAACAGCCACAGTAGAATCAGATTCCTGAAAGTCCATTTTGCAAGTGCCAGACAGTATATCCATGCTGGGGAAATATTGTTATAAAATCCTTAAGACAAACCCATTTAATCTCTCAATAATTGCTACTTTGTATCTTGTAGGGGCTGGCACTATGTAAACAAAATGACAACCAGAAATACTGTACTAGAGCTTAGATTCTATGAGGGAGACAAATTTTTGTTATCTTGGAGAAGGCAAACATTTCTTTTTTTTTTTTTTGAGACAGGGTCTCGCTTTGTAGTTCAGGCTAGCTCATAAAATCTTTATTTTGCTGGGCATGGTAGTGCACACCTATAATTGCAGAACTCAGAAGGCTGAGGCAAGAGGATCCACTGAATTTGAGACCATCCTGGGGCTATAAGTGAGTTCATGGCAGCCTAAACTACATAGTAAGATCTTGTTTCAAAAACTTAATAAAGGACTGGAGGTTTAGCTCAGTGGTTCCAGCACCTGCCTAGCAAGTACAAGGTCCCTGGTTTGATTCCCAGTCCCACATACCACAATGCCAGGCGTGATGGCTCACACCTGTAATTTTAGCACTTGGGAGGCAGAAGCAGGAGCATTGCTTAAGTGGGTCTAGACAGAATACTATAGAAACAGACCATCCTGAGGAAGTCTTAAGTGGAATGAGTATCTTGTTGAAAATTGGAGGAAAAACCACCCAGCGATTTTGTAGAAAGTAGATCTGAAGAGGACTGAGGCCCTGTGTCCCTTGCAGCTCATCGGTCAGAGCTGTGGAGGTCTCTTCCCTGCATTCCCACAGTGCTTCTGTACCAGACCCCCACCATCCTCTCCGTCTTAGACTTCTTCCCGCCCTCCAGAATCTCATAATTTATCCAGTCTGTGGTATTCTGTTACAGCAGCACAAAAGGAGTAAGAAGGCAACTCATGGATGGTAGGTCATGTCTATGTACATACAACTCATGTATTTTGGGGTCAACACCAGCTAAATTCTCCCCAGTAAGGACATCACAGCTCTGTAAACAGTGGACGTGTGGTATCACATCTTCCCAGTGGATGAAGTTGTTCATGGAACCATTTTAGCCACAGCTCCTCCAGCCGCTTTAACAGTGTAAATTTATATATCTAACGTGTAACTTTTTAACAGATTTATATGTTCCTCTACATGGGTCTAGCTTTGTAGTTCAGGCTGGTCCTGAGCTCACTATGTAGCCCAGGCAAGCCTCAAACTCAACGATCCTCTTGCCTCTGTCTCCCGAGCATGAGCCACCATGCCCAGCACTGTGGTGTGCAGTACTGATTGCTGGTGGGCATGAGTAGCAATGCCCAGCACTGTATGTGGTTACTGGGATTGAACTCAGGACCTTGTGCTTACTAGGCAGGCACAGGAACCACTGAGCTAAATCCAGCCCAATAATAGTATAATTTTTATAGGTCTCCTAATGAAAAGAACAGATATTTAATTAAAAATTTTTAAAAATTTAATTTGTTAGTACATTATATAGACACCTCACAATTACACTCAATATTGAGAATTTGTGCCAGTATATACACGACACGACTTAATTCTCATTTTTCCCCTTCCCTTACCCACCCTACAATCCCCCCACCCCTATATACACAAGCTGGTTTTATTGTAACCATCAATTTTTTCCTTCCCCCTTAATTAAAAAATTTTAATTGTCATAAAATACAACCAACACACAATTTACCACTTTTTTTGAGAATATTGCTCAGCAGCATTAAGTATGTTCATGTTGTTGTACAACCATCTATACCCTCCATCTCCGAGACTTTGTCACCATCCAGAACTGAAACTGTCCTTCAGCTGCTGGCATCTGCCTATTTTCAGTAGCTCATACAGGTGGAGTCATCCAGTGTCGGTTTTTGTGTGATTTTATTTCATTGAGAAATCTATTTCATTGTGGCTTTATTTCACTGAGAAAAATAAACTCAGGGACCATCCATGGTGTAATGGGTGTCTGATTTTCGTTAGTGTTCTTTATCATCAAACTGCACATTTTCTTCTATCACCCTTTATCGACAGTGTTTATTTCTTCCTGATTTACATGTTCACTTCCTGAGCTAGGAATGCAACTCAGAGGTAGACTGCTTACTTAACTTACCTGAAGTCCTGTGTTTGACCCTCAGTACTGCAATAGCAATAATTATTTTGCATTCACCCTCTGTTGACTTTGTTCCTGTTTTTCTCCTAGCTTAATATTGATTCCTAAAGTGATTTTTAAGTGTGATATGGTGGGGTACACCTGTAATCTCAATATTTGGGAGGCTGAGGCAGGAGGAACTCAACAAATTGAAGGCCAGCCTGAATTACATAGCAAGACCCTGACTCAAAAAACCAGAGGGGGAGAGAGGGAGAGAGAAGGGAAGAAAAAAAGCAGATGATTTAAGAAACATTTTAAAGAGTTCCTCCTTAAGCTTCTTTCAACTCATACTGTTTTGTTCCCCCACCCTCCCGAGAGAGGTCAACTTTGGGCCCTCTTGCTTCCCAGGTATGCACCGGACCACTTCAACTAACTCCCCAGCCAGCCCCCTTTTTTTTCCCAAAGATTGAACTCAGACCCTTGTGCTTACAAAGTACATGTGGTACCACTTGAGCTAACTTCCCTGCCCCTTATACAAGGTTTTTTTTTTTTTTTAAAGTTTGAAATTTAAAACTTTAGGTATGTTGTTATTATATATTTCCTATCAATTTCTTAACTTTTTGTTTATTTGGAGATAGTTGGGCCCCACAGTTCCACCAGGCCTTTGTGTGTGTGTGTGTGTGTGTGTGTGTGTGTGTGTGTGTGTGTGTGCAAGGTTGGGGATGGAACTTCGATCTTTTTTATGGTAAACAAATACTCCACTACCGAGCTCTACCTTAACCTTTCCACTAGTTTTGTGGGCAAGTCTTCCTCGTGTGCTTTGTGTCTCTGCTGTTCCTGTGCTGCTCCTTCGGGGTCACTTTCTTGTCCCCATGCAACCTTGAGTGGCCTCTTTTTGACATCCTACAGCACACACAGACCCAGGGCCACATGGTACCGCTAGGTGTCTGAGGACACGGCTTTGCCTCACTGGATGCCGCCCATCATCCGTGGGTTTTGATCTCACTCCCCTGGTTCCTGGATGCTTGCTATGTTCAGATGGGGAATTAGGCGAAACAGAAACAAAAACCCAAAAGAATTCTCTCTCCTTCCTTAACCTTGCAGAAAACTCCTTTCCTTTCAAAACGCTAGTGCTTTCTTTCCCTCTACCTATTCCCTTGTCTGGGAAGCCCCAGGCTGTGGGTTTAGGATTTAGGGTGATTGGGGTTACTAGGCCTGTCCCTCAGGGGCCTTAGCTAAGCAAGATGTGGACATATTGTAGAATTTACCTTCTTTATAAGACACTAACTATATTGGATTAAGGCACAATTCAAGGACATCACTTGAATTCAGTTACCTTCCTAAAATTCCATTTCTACCCAGGTGTAGTAAACCAAGACTGTAATTCCAGCACTTTAGGAAGTTGAGGCAGGAGGATCCCAACTTCAAATCCTGCCCGGGCAACTTAGCCAGGCCTTATTTCAAAAATTAAAAAGCACTGGGGCTGGAGATTTAGCTTAGTGGTTCCAGCGCCTGCCTTGCAAGCTCAAGGTCCTGAGTTCAATCCCGGTAACCACATACAATGCTGGGCGTTGAGACTCACGCCCACCAGCAATCAATACCACATACCACAGTGCTGGGTGTGGTGGCTCACGCCTGTAATCCCAGCACTCGGGAGGCAGAGACAGGAGGATTGCTGAGTTTGAGGCTTGCCTGGGCTACATAGTGAGCTCAGGGCCAGCCTGAACTACAAAGTGAGACCCTCTCTCAAAAAAAAAAAAAAATTAAAAAGCGCTGGGGTGCAGTTTAGCAGTAGAGTGCTGTCTGGCTCAATCTCCAGTACCAGAAGGGAAGAAAAAAACTTATTTCCAAATATAGTTACATCCGACATTCTTCAAGCCCCACGTGGGGCTTAAGACTGCAATATATGAACTTGAGGAGACACAAGTCAGCCTATAACAATGTGTGGTTTGTTTACATCAGCACAGCACCTGACACAGGACGCGGACTAACACACATATCAAGCAGTACAGGCTTTGCTGCTGTGGACTTCTGCAACCAGGCCGCTCACCGCCTGCCATGCTCAGGTCTGTCCAGTAGAGAGAAGCGTAAGCTCGTGAACGGAGCAGAACGGATTCTGAAAGCTTCAGAGAAGCTAGCAAATTCAAAGGGTGCTTTACTGACCAGCAGGCCCAGGCAAAGGGCTGCCCCGTTTCTTTTTCTTCACAGGCTCTGTGTGGTCTCAGCCACTCAGCCGCCCCTCACCACCCAGAGCTCCCTGATGCCCACCCTCCTTTCCATAACTGCACAGGAAAGAGAGGCCTGGGGGAAGCTGGCTGTCACCTCCCTCTGAGGGTGGCACCGCCAGAAGTGACACTGGCCGGGGTTGGGGCGATATGGAATAGATTTCAAAACAGCTGGAAGCAAATTTCAAATTGTCTCACCTTAAAAAGAATGAGAGGTGAGCGGGGGGTTTAGCTCAGTGGTTCTGGCATCTGCCTGGCAAGCACAAGGTCCTGAGTTCGATCCCCGGTAAACACATACAACAGTGCTGGGCATAGTGACTCACGCCTGTAATCCTAGCACTTGGGAGGCAGAGGCAGGAGGATTGCTGGGAGTTCGAGGTTTGCCTGGGCTACACAGTGAGTTCAGGGTCAGCCTGAAATACAAAGCCAAACCTTGTCTCAAAAAAAAAAAAAAAAGAGAGAGAGAGGTAAGTGAGGGTCAGATGTGCTGACCTGATTGAGTCCTTCCATGTTGTAGACATATCCCAAACATCACACGGCACCTCATAAATGCACACAATGATGAGCAGTCAATTGCAATTAATATTAATTTAAAAAGGAAAAGAGAGTGGCCAGCTGGTTCTATTCACTCTGGCAGGGCCTATAATTTAGGGGCCCCAAGGCACCCCATCCTTCTGGCATCTGGTCTTGGCACTATGTGGAGCTGTTCTCCGGCAGGAGATACTCAAGGGCTACACCTAGTCAGTGCCCAGCCCAGCCCCTGACTGGGAAATAACCAGGTGAAGTAGCATGCCAGTAATACAACGACTGCAGACTACTGCCAATCTCCTTTTGAGTGAAAAGAAAAAAAAAAGAAAATGATAACATTAACAAAGACAGTTTCAAACTTCTGAGAGCACTGCTCCCTAGGCCCACATTCTTTATAGCATTATTCAACAAAAGGCAAAGCCCCCTACTGTTTCTCAGTACCCGGGCGATAAACTAAATGTGACACAGACAATAGAATATTATTCAGCTTTAAAAAGGAAGAGAGTTCTGATGCGAGATGTAACATGGGTGAACCTTGAAAACATTAGGCTGAGTAAAAATAGTCAAATACCAAAATAAATGTATATTACCATTTACGAGTTGTCACCATCACAGAGACAGAAGGTGGAATGGTGGTTGCCAGGGACTGGGGGACCAGGGAGGGAAAGTGAGTGTTTCGTGGAGACAGAGCTTCAGTTTGGGATGGTGACAAGTTTCTGAGGTGGAAGATAGTGATGGCTACACAAGCCTGTGGTTGTGCTCAATACCAGTGCACTGTACCCTTAAGAATAGTTAAAATATGCTATATATATTTTACTGCAATAAAAAATAAACACAAACCTACTACTCTTGTAGCATTGGGAGGGAATCACGAATACTAGAGAGAGAGGTTGGCATCATCCTGCCAGTTTAAAGAGGGCCTCTGTTAGGTCTGATGATTCTACACACCACTGTAGGGCATCTCATCCAACCATGAGAGACAAAGATCTTTTTTGTTCCAGAGTGTTCTTGACTTCAGCCAGACTCACTTCTCCCACAGAGAAAGGGTGAAACTGGCCAGTACTCTATCTGGGGGTGCCCTTCCTGCTGCCCTGTTGTTTGTATAGTTTTGCTCAACAGGGCAGCCACCACCCCTGTAACTTCTACGCTGAGCTTGCCTGGTCTGTCGAAGTCTCTGCAGCTGCCCTCCACTCTGCTTTGCCCAAATGTGAAAGTCCAGCCCATGGTCCATTTTTTCTGTTGCTATGACAGAATATTTGAGCTGCAGAAGTTATCAAGAATAGAGGTTTATTTGGGTCATAGTTCTGGGAAGACCAACAGCATGATGCCAGCATCTGCTTGGCTTCTGCTGAGAACAAAAGAGTGAGCAGCAGGTGCCAGTGGAAGAAGCAAGGGGCAGCCTTGTGGGAGGCAGGGGAAGAAGACATAGCCAGAACCCTTAAGGCAAGCTCCACTTCCCCATGAGTCCCACAGCAAGGATTAACAACCAACAAACAACAAAATTGGAACCTTGAGAAAAAGGCTGAGCCCCAGGCTTGACTGTTGCTACTCTGAACAGCAGCAGAAGGTGCAATACCCTGAGCTCTCTGAACCTTTATTCTGTACCAAGCCTTCAGACCCCAAATCCTAGCATAAAGCGGTGGGGGGGGGGGGCATAGCCTCAGTAATCCCTGCAGTTGAAAATCCCATAGGGCAGGGCAGATGTCCAACAATAATCCTAATGCAGTAATCCTCCAAACATTTGTAGGGAACCAGGAAGCCAGGGAAGGAATGGTCCTCCTAAGACATCAGGTTTGGGGGTCACCAAGCCAACAGTCCCCTAGGAAGGAGTGATATAAAGCAGCTGGGACAGGGCTCCTTTGAGGGAGCATCATTCCTGCAAATGCTTCTCCTCAGGCCACGGACTGAGGGGAGGCCTAAGTCTGCAGCAAGGATGAGAGTGGGTGTGAAGTCTCCTTTGTTCAGTTGATGACAAGGGTGACTTTTCTCTGGGCAGGGACAGAGCAAAGGTCACCCGGTAGCAATGGAACCTCTCTCTGTGACTGGGTCCAGCCAGAGGGGAGCTGGGGCAAAGAGACAGGAGAATGGGGGAGAGATGTGGTGAGAATTTACTGCCTCCCTACTTCTGTTATCAGATCAAGGCTGTTACAGATGCTTCCTCTGTGGGAAAGCCCCTGTGCTCACAGTGCCCCAGGTCCTCACTGAGTCCCATGGCAGGGGCACCCATGTGTGCAAAGCAAGGCTCACTGAGGATGCCAAGATCCTCAATGCCAGGCCGGATCGGAGAGTCTAGCCAAGCGGCCAGGATGCCAACACCACACACTGGCTTCAGCACTGCCCAACATAACTGGTGACATGAAAGGGGTGCAGAGAATTCCTGAATTCCCCCTGGAGCTCCGGGCAGAGGCAGGAGGGTGGGCCGGGCCGGCGCCCATTCTCTAGGAGATGGGAGAACAAGCACATGAAACAAGAACGGCATTGAACTTGAGAGATCACAGTGATTAAAAAGCCAACTGGAACAATAGGGGGAAAACCAGAACCAGGGGTGCAAGAATAATCTATCAGGGCTCTTAACCCAGAGTTTTCCTGAAGGGAAAAAGAAACTCAAGAAAAACAAACTCCATTTCACAGTCACAACAATGAAACAATCTTGGTTCTCCTGCTCTCAGTTTTATTGGCCTCCAGAGGTTCTGTGTTTCTAAAGATTAGCTCTCTCTTGGGAAATTTGGAAGGGGGAATAAAAGCAAATATTAGTCCCCCTCTCATGAAGTCATTCTTTTGAGCAGGTTTCCTCTGGAACACTACCCGGTAGAGATTGTAGGACTACTGCGCAGGTCTTCTCAAAGTGGGTACAGGCAGCTTAGAAATTATCTTGAAATTCCAGCAAGACAAACAGGAATGGCTTCAAGTTGGGTTTCCGCCTGGAGTGTGGTGAATAGCTCCTTCTGCCTGGCCTGAAGATGACGAGGAAGAAAGCCCTGGCTGCCACTAAGAGGTCCACTTCTTAGGGGAGCAGATCCGCCAGCTGTGCTGGCAGGATAAATCCTGATTTTTTTTTAATCCTTGATTAGTCATTGTGTGCAAGAGATGTTTTGAGCTAAAACAATATACAAGAAGTCCCCTAGAGAAAATATACACGCTCATTTTTTGGAACCACTTAACACAACCCTTCATCAACGCAAGGTACATTTGGAACAACATTACATGCTTCTCAAAAGAATGACCGGTACAAATTGATGTCATCACAATGGAGATGAATGCGTGCACTTTATTAGTCTCCCAGGCCACACTCAGGTACAGGGCAAGCCCTTGTTATTCAACTATTTAATATTATTTTTACATAAATCAAGGTGACGCCTAATGAAGACCAACTCTAAATCAATCCACCTTTTCCTCTTTGGAACATAAAGTTGGGTTGTTGCCAAAGGCCTTGAGAAACAGAGAGCTCCAAATGGCATTTCAAAAAGGAACGAGCCGTTTTACAACAGGATTCAGGACTCGCTTATGACCACTTGCCAGTGCTTCCAAGTAAGTCTTTGGAGGGTTTTGAGTTAGCAGTGACAATGACTTACTGCTAATGGAGTTAATAAGTGACTCCTGCTCTCATACGATGAGACAGAGGTGCCAAAGGGGGCAAGTGTACAGTTTTCTTGCCTTGCCATATAAGGTACACCAGACAGTGTAGCTGAAACATCTCTTTTCCTACAGCTCTGGAGACTAGAAGGCTGACATCAAAGTGCAAGCAGGGTGGCTCCTCCTGAGGGCTTGCTGCTCTGTCCACAAGCGGCTGCCTTCTGCCAGCAACTTCCCTCTGTGTGTACTTGTTAACACTCACGCACTGGCTCATTTTTTAATGACTTACCTGTGAAAGACTTTACTTCCACCTATAGCCACATTGTGCAGTCCTGGGAGGCTAGGACTTTAACACACGAATTGCAGAGAGAGGGAGGACTTAGGGAAATACAGAAACATGTTGGCAACTGCTTAAAAGAAAATGAAAGTGTCTCCTCTTGACTGACCTGGAGTGGCGTCTCCACCAAGTCAGTACCACAGAGTCCCAGTGTTTGCGCAGTGCAGCTGATGTGGTCAGACACTTGATGCAGACCTGAGGGTCGGAGAACCCTCCAAGATCACCCGCCAGTGCCCTGAAGGCCCTTATAATGGGTGTGTGTGAGCTGGTTGAGGGGCTATGTGTGGGTTACATCTCTTTGTGGCATTTCCTGCAGAGACAGGGCAGGAGGCCTGATGCGGGAGCAAGCAAGGAGCTGGGAAGCCAGCTGGCAGGGTGTTGTTGCTAGTTCTATGCAACTCCACAGCTCTTTGCCATGGGGCCTACTCTGCCATTTCCACCGCTCACATTCTAGGTGATCTTGACAGGATTAACTAACTGCACTTGCATCTTTGGGCAAAGCCCAGCAAGGTGAAGGCCGAGCATCAACCCTTTTCTTCCTTTCAGTCTCAGGTCTGCATCCATGTCTTTAGAGCCAAGAGAAGAGGATCATGTGTGGACACAGAAGATTGCAGAGTGAGCCAGGCCTTCCTGATCACAGTGTACGCCCTAAGGAATGGGCATCTGGAACAAACAGAAGTCAGATCTCAACTTCAAATAGCAATGACTGAAAAGGGTTTAATCCAGCTCCGAATGTTCCGAGACCACGTATGTACATAGTGCTCGACCCTACACATTATTATTATTATTATTTTGAGACAGAGTCTCGCTTTGTAGTTCAGCCTGGCCCTGAGCTCACTGTGTAGCCCAGGCAAGCCTCAGACTCAGCAATCCTTCTACCTCTGCCTCCAGAGTGCTGAGATTACAGGCGTGAGCCACCACGCCTGGCACTGTGGTATGTGGTATTGATGGCTGGTGGGCATGAGTCACCACGCCCAGCAGTGTATGTGGTTACCAGGGATTGAACTCAGGACCTTGCACTTGTGAGGCAGGCGCTGGAACCACTGAGCTAAATCTCCGGCCCCTATATATTATATTTTAACACATACCCATCATAAAGTGTAACATAAATTAAGCACAGTAAGAGACTGACGACAACAGCCAAAAGTAAAACAGCAATTATAACAATATACTGTAACAAAATATGAATATCATCTTCCTTAACATATTATACTGGAAAACCCTCAGCCTTCCTCTTGTAAGGCTACAGGATGACACACCATCTCTGGAGGAGCTGAAGTGAGGTGCATGACGTAGGCATCAGTGACATGGTGTTGAGTGACTGCAAGCTGGGTTTCTTGCCTTTGTCTTCTCAGGAAAGTGGGCAATCTTCCCCTACTTCCTTCCCTTCCCTGCTTCCCCACTCCTAACCCAGGACTTGTGCCCATGGGGTACTGTCATCTGGGAAGTGTGCTTTACCTTTTCTTTTCTTTTTTTTTTTTTTTGCTATTCTGGTCTCTTTGCCATAGTCCACGAAGAAAGCTGTGGCCTGTGCTCAGGACACTTCTGGAAGGTGACTGGACACAAGTGCTGCAGTACTGTGACAGTCCATCTGGTCAGTGAGACGCCCTCTAGAGGACAAGCAGGCAAAAACCACGCACGCACACCTCGTTACTCTGCGCAAAGGGATATGTACTTCTTGTGTGAAACAGTGCAGGATGCACGGACTGAGATTTCCTCTTGTCACCCAGATCAGCCTGCAATTTAAAACTTTTCAAGTGTTTACTTCTGGAATGTTCCATGTCACTGATATCTTTGTTCACATTTTTTTTTTTTTGAGACGGGGTCTCACTTTGTAGTTCAGGCTGGCTCTGAGCTCACTATGTAGCCCAGGCAAGCCTGGAACTCAAGCTCCTGTCTCTGCCTCCCGAGTGCTGGGATTACAGGCATGAGCCACCATGCCCGGCTTCACTGATATCTTTGAACTCAGGTTAATGTTAGGTGACTGAAACTACCAAAAGCAGAATTATGGATAAAGGGGGATGATTGTGTGTGTTTGACTAACCACAATTCAATGTTTTTGGAGAACCACTGTTACTCCAAACAGATTAATGACAGAGTCACAAAAAGTCCCCACTGTCCTGGGCTTAATGATAGGTACCGTGTTACCTCTCCACGGCCCAGGGACTGGCCACAGTGATACCATCATCATGTGTCACCTAGCCAGACATCATTTCTGGTATCGTTTGGGGCCATCCAAGATGGAATGATCCTGAGGGTTGCCAGTTGTATGAGCACACACCTTGTAACAATATATAGCTTCTTCATACTTTTCACATTTCCATGCTTGGTAGAAGAAAAAAAAAACCTACTTGTTTGCTACCTGTCACCATACTGTCATCTAGAGAAGAAGAATGGGTAAAGATTCTTGTCACAACACACAGAGAAGCATAATCTGCCTATTTGGATCAGAACCTAGACTTTTGTGTGTGAGCTAACCTCAGGGGCACACCTCAAAGTCACATGGCGGGAACCTGCCACCCCATACCTGCTGTCACCTCTGTGAGATCCCTGAGGTGGTTTGTAAAGTGGGAGTCGGGGACCAGGAATCGGGGCCTGTGTCTGGGTGAAGGCGCCCCTGTCGGGGGAGTGCCTTGCTTGCTCCACCAGAGAACCTGGGCTTGTTTTTCCTACAATATATTTGCCAGGAAAGATTTTATTTAAAAAAAGTGTTATTACTACAAACCAAAACAGATGGAAAGCCACTGTCGTGCTGCATTTGCTGTATCTCATTTTATGAGAAAGAATGGAAAACCACGAAATGTAAACATTGGCACTACTCACCAGCCTCACCTGACCAAATAGCCCACAGTGATGCCAGATCAGAGCGCAGATGTGTGAAGAACCAGAAAAGAGCACACAGGGGACTCTGCCAGAGGCAGGTGGGGAGAGCGGAAGGAAACAGTCCAGAGAGGTTCTTCAAAGGCCGAGACCCAAGGCCCCACTGTTCCGCACAGAGCATCCCACCGGGCTACTACTCAGCTTCAGCGCTCCACGTAGCCTTTGGCAGAGAATTGCTTTTGTCTGGGGCTGTGGAGGTGGCCGGGACGATAGGGAAAGACTCCGGTGGATAACAGCAGGAAAGGGGCCGAGTTCTGGCGGGGGTGACTGGCTGGAGGCCCCCTGAGGGCGGCAGTGGGATTAGGTGGATGACAGGAGCTGAGGTGGCTGCGTCTTGGGGCAGTGAGAGCGGAGATGCACGTGAAAGGCTGGGCGGCAGCAGCTCTGCGTAGGCCACACGCAGCACAGGGAGGCCGGGTCAATAGTAGTTACGCCAATGCCACTGAGCCCTGCCCTGCCCAGCCTGCTTGCTAGTAGCCCAGGAGAGACCTCTGGGGACAGTGTGCCATGGCTCCTCTGGGGACAGTGACATACACCAGCACCAGGTCATCTCCCTAAATCTCAGTGGCTCAGATCCCAAAGACTTCAATGGCTTGACCAGGAAGTGACTGAAGTTTCTACTTCAGTTCTCTTCCCCCAAATCGGCTTCTCTAACTCAGATTTGGATGATTTGGCTGAGTTAAATGGCTCCCAATTCAAATCTGACCACTCTCAAGGAGGGGTCACTGGCTTGGGGACCTCAGGATCCCTTGCTGAATTTTGTCCCGGCTTGCTGTTGGACTCACAGTTCACATAGCTTTGGTGCTCTCTTCCCGTGTCCCTTTGGACCGCCCAGTGTGGCTCTGTGACAGTTTTACACAACCCGCAAAGACCTGGTTTTCAGAGCCAGGGATTTAGCTCAGTGGTTCCAGCGTCTGCCTTGCAAGCGCCCCCGCCAGAACTCAGCCCCTTTCCTGCTGTTGTCCACCGGAGTCTTTCCCTATCGTCCCGGCCACCTCCACAGCCCCAGACAAAAGCAATTCTCTGCTGAAGGCTACATGGAGCACCGAAGCGGAGGTAGGGATCAGACACCCCTGGTGTTAGAGGGCAAATCCAGGGTGAAGGTCAGGCCGAGCTCAGTCCAGCGACACCCCTCCCAAGGCGCCAGCCTGGAAGTCGAAGCCAGCAGCTCTTCAGGAACTGCCCTGCATGAGAATGGGGGAGCTGTCCGCATGCAGCACATCCAGTTCTATGGTGAGGGGTGACCGGATGCTACCTGCACGTCAGTTTCTCAAGATAAACCACCTTCCCCAGCAGGGGGCAGGGGAGGGAGAGATGAGAAAAGATCAGCAAGCGGTATGACTCAGAATAGAAACTCTGTGTTCTAAACAGGGGAAAGGCACTGTAAACATCACTGACGCAGGGTCAGCTCTGAGTCTGGCCCTTTCTTCACAAACCTTCCCCCAGTGCTGCTGGGCAGTGGGCTGGGCGCCTGGCCTCCGGGAAGCACCTGGCCTGATATCACTCGACTGTCATCAAGTGGAGGACACGGTGCATCCTGTGTCGGACCTCCAAAAGCAACACAGCAGGCTCCGGGAGAGGCTGGGAGCTGGTCACAGCCCTCTGCGCCTCTGCAAACACAGGGTCCTCTGCTTGCTGTGACCCTCAGGGACAGCAGCCTCTCAGGGAGAGGACTCGGATCCTCCCTGCCCACCAACCTCATCCACACTATGGGGACGTTGATATTGAAGGCAGTGGTGGACATAGCTCTTCTATGGTGACGGCGGTCTGGAGGAGGGATGAGGAGGGGCAAGAGAGAGATTTCCAGAGCCCTGGAAGTGTTTTGTCTCTTGATAGGATGTGAGATCCATGAAGGATGCTTCATTTGAGAAAATATCTCTCGCAGGGAAAAAGATCTGTCTATTTCATCCTAAAAAAATTATACCTTATTTAAAGCAATGCAAAACAGAACCAAACCAGGCCAGAGACTTAGCTCAGTGGTTCCAGCGCTGTCTAGCAAGTACAAGGTCCCTGGTTCGATCCCAGGTAACCATATACAACAGTACTGGGTGTGGTGACTCACATCCACCAGCAGTCAATACCGCATACCACAATGCTGGGTGTGGTGGCTCACGCCTGTAATCCCAGCACTCACTCAGGAGGCAGAGGCAGGAGGATTGCTGAGTTCCAGACTTGCCTGGGCTACATAGTGAGCTCAGAGCCACCCTGAACTACAAAGCGAGACCCTGTCTCAAAAAAAAAAAAAAATACAGAACCAAACCATCTCTCAACAATTAGCATAACTACTATTAACCAAACAACAGCAGCAACAACAAAATGACAAGCATCCCTGGGGACATGGAGAACTTGGAACCCTGTGCAGAGTTGGTGGGAATAGACACAACGTTGCATTACTGTGGAAAACAGTTCGACATCTCTTCAATAGAGAGGAGGCAATTGCGTATAACTCAGCAGCCTCACTCTGAGTTCTATCCAAGGAAGTCGAAATCAGGGATGTGAACTGATATTTGCATACCTGTGTTCATATCAGTATTATTTACAATAGCCCAAAAGTAGAAGAGCTTTGAAAAGGAATACATTTCTGACATGCTACAACTAAGATGAAACTCGGTCATGATGATGATGGGTGAAATAAGCCATGCACATGCACACACACACACACACATGTGCACACACACATATGCACATGCACACACACTGAAAATACTATTTGAATCCACTTTTAGACAGTACCTACAGATTAGTACAGGAAGTAGAATGGTGATTGCCAGGCCATGGGATGAGGACAGACAGGGAGTTGTTTATTGGGCACAATGAGAACAGTCCCAAAATGAGAACAGTCCCAAAGATGCGTGACAGTGACAGTTGCACAGCAGTCCTAATGTTCTTAATGCCACTCAACTGCAGGCTTAAGATGGTCAAGGTGGTAAATTCTGTTTCATTACAATCGATGAAAATGTAATTGTTTTCCCCCTTCCATTCCAGGAACATTCTCAACCTACCTCTTACCTGACCACCAGGGGCAGCAGAAAATATCATGCTTTCCCTGCCCTTTTCATCAGAGAGATCCCCGAGTTTCTCCATGGGTAGCCCTGGGGCTGCTTTGTGACCCATTGGTTTGGGGCATCTCTGATGCTCATGCCATCTTGAGGGCTAGTTTCCCAGAGCAAGTGTAGAACTGTCACACTGGGGAACAGGATGCCATCATCACATGTCTGACCATCCACATATATGGGGCCATCAGCCCAAGGGCAGATCATTGGCAGGTGGGTCTTTTGAAGAGGAGGTAAAGACATTTTCTCCCCAACAACTCTCCCTTGCACGAGTGTCATGAAAGCAGCAGGCAGAGACCCAATTGCCTGCTGGATAACAACACATCCAGTGACTGTATAGTGAACCCTAAGCAGCTTCTGGAGAGGTCAGCTAGTAGCATTTGACCACAGTCCTCTGTAGAAATCCCTCAGATCTGTCCCTCTCAGCATCCACCTCTACCACTCTAGATAACACCACAGTTTTGAGTGAATACGATATGCCACTGCACACTTGGATATCATCATGGGAAGAAGGCAGGAGGCTCTGTGCCTGGGCTCAGCAAGGTCCTCAGGAAGAGCCAGACAGTACACATTTTCAGCCGTACAGGCTACAAAACCTTGATCATAGCAATCCAGTCACCATTACAGAAACAACAGCTCTGCACAGCACATAATACACCATGTTATTGTTCTAATAAAGCTTTATTCATGGGCACTGAAATAGGAATTTATATTCTTTTCATACCTCATGAAATCTCTCCTTTTTTTTTTTCATTTCACAGTGCAATAGTGTCAGGCGATCATGAGATCTGGGCTCAGTTCTGCGTCCACATTGAGGTAACCTCTCTCACCACCCCACTCCCCAGGGGTCATCCCTGAGGAAAATGTAAACCAGAGCTGCGTCCACCACAGATGAAGCAGTGTGCAAACAGAGGGGCTGTGAGGACAGGAGTTCACAGCTTCCACTTCCGGCTAGACATGCGCCTGACGCTGGCACTGACGCTCCGAAGAACAAACCAAGTCTCTGAAACTTCCACAGAGCCCTGTCTCGCTCTAAAGCTAATGCAGCTCATGCAGTTAAACTTTTGAAACATACACGTTCTAGTTCACTAAGAAACTAACCCAGAACAGTACGAGGCAGCTACTCTGCCCCAAGCGGATAGGCGGTGCCTGGGCCCACTCCGGCCTCTGGTGACTCAAATGCATGAGCACACTGAATCCCACCTCTGACGTCAAGGATGAAGAAGCCTCAGAGGCGCCTTGCTTGACAGGGGTGGAACAGTTTGAATCCAGAGCCCTCAGGCTGAAGTTTTCCTTCTACAGAGGCCCCCAGGGTGCATTTTCCTAGTATAGACCTGGTTTTGGGGCATCCAGGACCTCTCCAGATTTCTCCCCACAGCTCCATCCCATCCT
This sequence comes from Thryonomys swinderianus, assembly GCA_004025085.1. NCBI lineage: Eukaryota > Metazoa > Chordata > Mammalia > Rodentia > Thryonomyidae > Thryonomys > Thryonomys swinderianus. The sequence continues at coordinate 13,554 of PVIC010019747.1, read as the reverse complement.
CCACCTCTCTGCCCATCTTGCAAACCTGTGACAGGTGCTGCCGGTCTCCAGTCCTTGTATGGCTAAATGTGGCAGATCTCATATCTGAGTATCATGATCTAGAAACGCATCATTAGAACTGCTTCCTCTGTTGCTGTTTTCTTTTCTTCAAAATAGAAATCAAATATCCCATTGTGGGGATTGAGACCGCTCAAAATGAAATAGAGCCGGAGCCTAGGGTCTACCCCCAAGAGACCCATTCCTCACTCCCACGGAAGGCAGAGGCTCCAGACCACGGGCATGGGTTAAGTTAAACCAGCTTCCTGCTGCACCCAGCCAGTAAGTATGAGATGAAAGGTGACAACTGGCCACAACTGCATGCAGCGGGCTTGGGGGCCAGCACCTGGCACACAGGAAGGAGCTGAATCAACAGTAGCTGTGACTATCTGCAAGTGCCTGACAGATTGTTTTTCTTTGGAATAGGAAAAACTGTCCCCAGAGCAAGGTCCATGCAGGGCTGGGTGGTGGGTAATCAGAGGACCCGGGCCAAGCCCACACAAGGAGAAGTAAGTAAGCCCTGCAGCGTGAGGCCCCCTAGGTCATCCCCGGGTCCCAGGTGCGCCTGCAGAGATGGCACCTCAACAAGCTGGGGCTGAACTGAAACACAGCCTTTGTGCAGACCTCTGAGAGAACTATGGGGAAGGGGAGTTAGTGTATCATGGTGCCAGGCTTGCTGGGGAAGACAAGAAGTCCCAGCATGGGTGGCGGTGATGGGTGCACAGCAACTGGAATTATGTAATGCCACTGGATGATACACTCAGGGGGGTGTGTGGCTTATTGGTAGAACGATTACCTAGCACACACGCATGAGTTCTTGGGCTCCCTCCTCAACATTAAACACACTCATACACACACACAGTTAAAGTAGCAAGCAAATATTGTTATTTTTTAACCACAGTTTTATTAAAAGAAGGAAAAGCCACCATGGGGAAAAAATAAAAGTTTGGGAGCACTTCCAAGGTCACATTTCATTTTTGGATTCTTAAGCCAGGAAACATGTAGCTTTACATTTGATTTATTTTGTTCCCTTCTTATCAGCACTTCCAAAGAAATGAAAACAGGGAATTGGAACTCTCACGGTAACTGGGCAAAGATGGACAAAAGATTAGAGTGCCCTTGCACTGGCTGCAGCCTCCTGACACATTTCCTGTCAGCAAAGACATGAGATGCCCGTGCAACTGAGAAGCAGTGGACACAGTGTCCCCCATCCCACCCTGACCATGCATGAGGACACAGCCAGCCCTGTTCGGGACAATGATGTAATCATAGGGTACCTGGATGTTGTGGCCTTCACCCGGGGTGGTCATGGACCCTGTCTGTCATGGCAGGTCAGATGGCAGGCCTCGGAGTCCCCAAAAACTATGCTAGTAAGAGGCTGAACCTGCACTTCTAGGTCCTGCTGGTGGTCCCGCCAGGCTGTGAGGCTGCCCTGTTGAGCTCCTCCTCGGTCCACATCCAGCCCATGGGTGTCATGGACATGTCCTGTGCTCCGGGTCCCGGCTGTCCGTGCCCCGAGTGGGCCTCCCGCATCAATGCCCTAGGTGCTGACTAGACGCTAGTCTTCTTTCATCTCTGTCCCCGAACTCTCATGTGTACCCTTCCCAGCTGAGGTGGTTCCTACACATCCTTCAAATACCAGTATCCAAGCAGAAGAGAGCCCCACAGTGGCCACATGTGCGCAAACCTTTCTCTATGCCCACATGCCAGCCTCCGTCACACTCTGGCGACCAGCAGCAAACCACACAGATGACTGAACTAGACCTCGTGGCAGAGGGGACACAGGGCTGAGCAGCCCACTGAGACCAGGAACTGTTTCCAAGACGAATGACCCTGCTCCAATAATCCAGGGACCTTCCCACCCTGCTGGAATCAGCCAGCTCTCGGAATCCCCAATTCTGAATCCCCTCTGCCTCCCACAGCTCTGGGGAACATTGTCTGGGGAAAGGATGGCAGAAAGTAGCTTTTGATTTAGCTGTTTCCTAAACCTGGTTCACCTGCAAGAAAAATGTGGACTAAGCTGCATTTGGGGTTTTATTTTAGCATTTCTTTTCTTCCCACTGCCATTTATGGGACAGATTAAAAAATGGTGAATGTGGGGCTGGAGATTAGCTCAGTGGTTCCGGCGCCTGCCTCACAAGCGCAAGGTCCTGAGTTTGATCCCCAGAAACCACATACAATGCTGGGCGTGGAGACTCACGCCCACCAGCCATCAATACCACATACCACAGTGCCGGGCATGGTGGCTCACGCCTGTAATCCCAGCACTCGGGAGGCAGAGGCAGGAGGATTGCTGAGTTCGAGACTTGCCTGGGCTGTATAGTGAGCTCAGGGCCAGCCTAAACAAAGTGAGACCCTGTCTCAAAAAAAAAAAAAAAAAAAAAAAAAAAAGGTGAATGTTTAAAATCTTTTTAAAAATTTTATTCTAGTAAAATACACACTGCTATAAATTCCCATCAAAATGTTCTCTCTTGTTTTAAATACATTTACCTCATCATTCCTGTCACTTCCTGGCACAGTTCTGGAAGTTCTCATTTGTGAGTGTCTTTAGTTGCACTATCATGGCTGCCTTGATGTCCTGAACTGATTCAAAATGTTTACCTCTCATGGTCATTTTGACTTTGGAGAAGAGCCAGACACTGCATGATCCTAGATCTGGTGAAATAGGTGGATGAAAAGACACCACGAAGTTTTTGTGAACCTGCCTCTTCACCAGTTCGCCCTGGGAGGAGCATTCACATTTTTATCACATCTTGTAAATATAAAAGAGGACAAACAGAGATTTAGTTCAGTGGTTCCAATGCCTGCCTAGCAAGTGCGAGGTCCCTGGTTCGTTCCCAGTAACCACATAGGATAATACCGGGTGTGGTGACTCATGCCCACCAGCAATCAATACCACATACCACAAATGCCAGGTGTGGTAGCTCACACCTGTAATCCCAGTACTCAGGAGTAGAGGTGGGAGGATTGCTGAGTCTAAGGTTTGTCTGGGTGCGTAGTGAGCTCAGGGCCAGCCTGAACTACAAAGGGAGACCCTGTCTCAAAAAAAAAAAAAAAAAAGAGAGAATATATACTAATACAAAAATTACAAAGAAAGAAAATGGCAAGAATAATAAGATAAGTGTACATGTGAAACAAGGGGGAGTGTTTTGAGGGCAATTAAATAATGTGTCTTTTACTGTAATACATTTTTAAATTTTCACTGAAAAGAGTTAAATTCATCATAGTACAGGGATACATATATACCTATGTTTATAGCAGCACAGTTTAGCTAGATCTTAGAAACAGCACAAATGTCTATCACCAGATGAATGGGTAAAGAAAATATGGTATTTATATGCAATGGAATTACTGTGCCAGAAAGAGAGATAAACTCAAGGCATTCCAAGCAAATGGATGCCACTTGATAATATAACATTAACTGAAATAAGCCAGACACACAAGCTTAAATATCACATGGTTTCTCTTATATGAGAAACTATATATGGGAGGAGAGACAGAGACAGAGAAACAGAAGACATATAAATAGAAAATAGGGAAAAGTTCAAATGTTTCCCAAATTGTGTATTTTGTTATTTCAAAAATATTTTAAGAGGGCCAGAGATTTAGCTCAGTGGTTCTGGTGCCTGTCTAGCAAGTGCAGAATCCCTGGTAACCACATACAACAATATCCTGGGTGATAACTTATGCCCACCAGCAATCAGTACCACATACCACAATGCTGGGCGTGGTGGCTCACACCTGTAATCCCAGCACTCAGGAGGCAGAGGCAGGAAGATTGCTGAGTTCGCAGTTTGCCTGGGCTACACAGTGAACTCAGGGCCAGTCTGAACTACAAAGTAAGACCCTGTCTCAAAAAAAAAAAGACTTGGAAGAAACAAACAGAAGGACAGAACTCCCTTTTCAATGAACAAAGACAAACTAATACTGTAATAAAGCAGATTAGCATATATCTTAAAATATATATATATATATATTTTTTTAATATATTTATTTATTTATTTTTGAGACAGGGTCTTGCTTTGTAGTTCAGGCTGGCCCTGAGCTCACTATGCAGCCCAGGCAAGCCTCGAACTCAGAAGTCCTCCTGCCTCTGTTCTGTGTGCTGGGATGGCAGGCATGAGCCACCACACCTGGCACTGTGGTATGTGGTACTGATTGCTGGTGGGCGTGAGTCACCACACCCAGTATTGTTGTATGTGGTTACTGGGAACGAACCAGGGACCTTGTGCTTGCTAGGCAGGCGCTGGAACCACTGAACTAAATCTCAGGCCCCTCTAAGTCTTTTTTGTGCATGACATATACCCTAACATTTTGGACATTCTTTTAAGATCATGATACACAGTGTATTAATTAATGTTATTCACTATTTTGTTATAAAACTTGATATATTTTTTCATAGAAATAAAAATACTTTATATTTACTTTATTCAAATCTTTTATTACATCAAGATAAAAAAATTCATCCTCACACCTTACTAGACTCCCCTGTTTTTTTTAAACTTTCACCATATATTTCAGTCACACCCCATATAGTAACCTGGGAGCTTAGACCGAGGAAAAGAGAGAAACCTCTTCCAACTACTGCCTACCTTTTGGGTTAAACATTTCAGGAAACAAGTTCAGAGACAATGCTAGAGAAAACAGAAAAAATAAACTCTTGGGCTTTACGTAAATATAGATTCTATAAATATCTAATTTTAATCTGCTAACAAACTTGAGACAATTAAAAGTGCTCTGCTGTTACTCCCAGAATAATATCTAAATGTTATTCCGCCTGTGTCTATACAATACAAAACTTTGACCTGTTTATAATTCAACAGAAACACAATCACTCAAGAACGTAGTTATTTTACTCTTTGAAGCCGTTCACAGTTAAGTATTACACAGGCAGGAAGTCAAAATATGTGCTTTGATTTGTTTAAACTAAATTAAATATAACTGGCAATCTCTTTCCTCTTATTCAGGGGAGGTTAAAAAGCTATAGAAGACCAAAACCATCACATGAGTTGGAAACAACGAAATTGTGTCAGTCTCTCTTCTTATTTTTCTTCCCAGTTTTGGGGCTTAAACTAGAGCTACCTTCTGAGTCCTTTTTTGTTTTTTTCATTTTGGAACAAAATCTTGCTAAATTGCTAAGTTGCCCAGGCTGAGCTCGAATTTGTGACCCTCCTACAGTGAGCAATCTCTTGGTAAGGAAAAAAAACAAAAACAAATACTGGCCTTTCACATGTATTTGAAGGCCTTGTGTGCATTTGTCTGGAAGGGTTCAGTGCTGTTCAAAATAACTTGGAAAGAACTGTGCTTCTTTTAGTTCAGAGAGGAAGTTGTTCAAATTAATGTGCCTCAACGCTTTAACACCAAGCTTTTTTTTTTTTTTTCCAAACTCAGATTTATACTTAGTCTTGTTCAGCCACTTCCTTCCCCACTACTAGACAACTTGGCCATTTCAAGACCTGCCCCTGGAGAGTGGTGGAAACCGGTGCTACAGGGGCTCCCAAAGGGTGCAGGAAGTAAGGACCCAGCATGAAAGCCCATCTCTGTGGGCCACTCTGCAGGGGACACTGGGTTGCATTTTTTTTTCTTTTTTGTGTCAGGGTAGGTCTCACTTTGTAGTTCAGGCTGGCCCTGAACTCTTTGTAGCACAGGCAAGCCTTGAACTCACAGCAATACTCCTGCCTCTGCCTCCCGAGTGCTGGGATTACAGGTATAAGCCACCACAGCTGGCAATGTGGTATGTAGTTACTGGGGTTCAAATGCGCTTGCTAGGCAGATGCTGGAACCACTGAGGTAAATCCTTGGCCTTGGCTTGGATTTGTTGTTGAGCAGCAGAGGGGCTGCAGAATTGAGGGAGAATGATGTGAGCCCTAGGTAAACCAGCCCTGAAAATCCACCTCCAGAAGAAGACCAAGCTTTCATATGCCAGGTTCAAGTAGCCCAGAAGGGTAAGACCTGCATGCCCTCCAGGCTACCTAAGCAGGTGTGAGCCTGAGTACCCTTGGCCTCTCTTTGCAGGTGAACAGGAGAAGTGGGCATGAGGTAGGTACTCTCTGAGGCCCTCTGGAGTCTTCACCTGGGATCTCTAGTACTGGGTCACTGAGGCCTGCAGGCCCCGGGCGCTGGGGCCAGAAGCATAGAAAGGTGGGGGGAGAGCAGGGACTGGAATCCCAGGCCATGGCTCACTAGGGTGGCAACTGGGTCTCAGTTCTCCCACCTGTAAAACTCTTCCAAGAGTTGCATGAGTAAAGCCATGTGATATTTGTGATGCAGGGAGGGCGGCATTTGCTACTTAAAAAACACCCTGCATAGCTGGGTGTGGTGGCTCACACCTGTAATCTCAACACTCAGGAGGCAGAGGCAGGAGGATTGCTGAGTTCAAGGCTTGCCTGGGCTGCATAGTGAGCTCAGGGCCAGCCTGAACTACAAAGTGACAGCCTGTCTAAAAAAAAAAAAAAAAACAAAAAACACCCAACAACAAAAACAAACCAACCTGCATGGTGGTGTTTTTTTAGAAGGTTTGGTATGTTTTCACCATGTTTCAATTCTCACTAACATAACTAAACCGATATTTTAATAATGCTGAATGTGACTATGCTTTGAACTTTCTATGATAAGCTCTAACAGCGCCATGTGGCCAGCTGATAGTCACCTTGACACCTGGTTGGCCGATGGCCATATTGACAGCTGTGCACAGATAAGCAAATGAGGTGTCTGGGATCTGGGATCTTTTCCTCCAAAGCAGACATCTGGGAGTTGAGATAGTACACCTCCGAGGACTCTAGGTACCAGTCCCCCCCAAGCCAGCATTTGAGACACATCTCACTGTGTCATTTTTCATTTTTGAACAGTCTTTTGCCTCCATCCCTGGCAGTGCAATGGAATTCCAGGCCCATATTGGAGCTACCTTGAAGAGACTGATATCTCAGACCATTTGGAACATTTTTTCCAGGAGGCAGGGTTTGATTCATGATTAGCAATTTAGAAACTATTTTGCCCATATTTTTATATATTCCTCTTGCTCATTTTCACTGATTCTGCTTTTGTGTGCAGCACAATAAACTGGCCCATCAGGAATTATCTCTGCTCAGTTGGCTTGTCATTATACTATGAAAAGGCCCATAAAGCTTAGAGGTAACATGACCCTTGAGGTTAAATTTCCACCAGGCATTGGGGAACTGGGCCACTCTGTCTGGTCCAGTGTGACAAAAATCCACTAATAGGGCTGGAGATTTAATTCAGTTGTTCCAGCACCTGCCTCGCAAGCACAAGGTCCTGAGTTCGATCCCAGTGACCACATACAATGTGGTGACTCACGCCCACCAGCAATCAATACCACATACCACAGTGCTGGGCGTGGTGATTCATGCCTGTAATCCCAGCACTCGGGAGGCAGAGACAGGAGGATTGCTGAGTTCCAGGCTTGCCTGGGCTACATAGTGAGCTCAGAGCCAGCCTGAACTACACAGCGAGACCCTGTCTGAAAAAAAAAAATCCACTAATAAGAAAAGCTGTGTAGCTGCTACCATGAACCCTACCCCTCTCCAGGAGGGACAGAGAGGGAAACCAGGCTAAAGTACAGCTCATGTTTCCCTCATCTCTTCACCTCCACACAATCCACTGATCTCATTTCCAGCCTGGCTGGACCTGCGCTCGGGGGTGTGACATGATACACAGGCCACACACACATGGCCACAAGTGAGCAGATACCACCAAGATCCTCTCTGGGTCCCTCCTTCCTCTGGTCTTGCTCCTCTTCCAGAGTTAGGAGGCATCCTCACTGGCTTTCTCTTCCATCTTCCCATTTCCCCCTCCAGAAGTCTACAATTTCCATGACTTTCACTTCCACCTCTAATAAGCCCCCCAAATCTGGTTTCTGGGCCAAGAAACTCTCCCTAAATTTCAGAGTCTCTATTCTACCAACAGCTTTTTAGATATCTCAGAAGAACTTTTGACTCAAAACAATCCATTCCCCACTAAGTTTACACTTTGTCCAAAATCAACTAACTACACTCACATGGAGTTTCATGTGGCCACTCTGTTCAGTCTGTCAGTCTATGTGTCTGTACCCAGTAGCACCTGGGTGGGATGATTGAGCCATCCAGATGGCTGCCTGGACAGCTGCAGCTTTGTCTTAAAATCAGAAAGTGTGTGTCCTTCAACCACGTTCTTTTCTGAAGTTCTTTGATCTGTGCTAGTGCCTTTCCTTTCCCTGTGAATTTTAGAATCAGCTTGTCAATTTCTATACTACAACAACCTGAGATTTTGATTGGAACAGATTTTAATATCTAGATCAATTTGGGGATGACTAACATTCTAACAATAGTGACTATTATGTTTTTTGTTTTTTGGTTTTTTTTGAGACAGGGTCTTGCTTTGTAGTTCAGGCTGGCCCTGAGCTCACTATGTAGCCCAGGCAAGCCTCGAACTCAGCAATCCTCCTGTCTGCCTCCCAAGTGCTGGGATTACAGGCGTGAGCCACCACGCCCAGCACTGTGGTATGTGGCACTGATGGCTGGTGGGCGTGAGTCACCACGCCCAGCATTGTATGTGGTCACTGGGATCGAACTCAGGACCTTGAGTTTGTGAGGCAGGCGCCAGAACCTGAGCTAAATCTCCAGCCCCAATAGTGACTGTTCTGATTCATGAACACAATGGATTTGTTATAGCTTAGCTCTTGACCCCTTCAGGGTCTGCATGGTAAAGACTGGGTCCTCAGTGTGATACTCTTGGGAGGTGGACCTTGTGGAGGAGGGTCTTTATATCATTAGGGCTGTGACTTTGCACGGGATTGTGGGACTTAGGTTCTCCCTGCCCCCTTGGCCGGGAAAGAAGCAATTTTGACCCACCACAATTCTCTGCTATCAAGTCCCTAATCTCAATGTCCCTTCAAAAAGTCATACACTCATATGTAGGGTTTTTGAAAGGTATTTAGATCATGGGATTAGTCCGTTGACAAGTCTGTAGCCAGCTATAATGTTGGGAAATGAATGAGCCTGGTGGGAAAAGGTAGGTCACCATGAGAATGGTCTGGAAGAGTATATGTCCAACCTTCCTTCTTGATCTGTCTTTTTCTGCCTTTCTGCCTACCATATCATGAGCCGCCCTGACTTGGAACAAATCGAATATGAACTGAAACCTCTACAGATTGTGAGCCAAAACAAACCTCTCCTCCTTTAACTTGTGAGTGTTGGGTATTTTGCTTCAGCAATGAAAGAATAATTACGACACTGGGCATGATGATACACACTCTAGTAATCCTGGCACTCAGGAGACTGAGACAGAATTGTTAGTGTAAGGACAACCTGGGCTACATAGAGGGTTAAAGGCCAGCCTAGATTACATAACAAAACTGTTTAAACGCCCTCCTCCCAGAAGCAATAAGGCTAGACGATGATGTACTGGAACCTCCAAAACTGTGAGCCAAAATGAACCTTTTCTCTTTAAAACCCAGATATTTGTTATAGTAACATAAAGCTGACTAATACAAGATCTCTCCATTTATTTAGGAATTCTTCCATTTCTTTAATTAGACTATCACAGTTTCTAGAATATAGCTCTCATGCAATTTTATATTTTACTATTGTAAAGAGAAATGTTTCTAATTTTAATTTCCAATGATTCCTTTGCTAGTAGCCAAATTTACTTGTGAGTTTTTGTAGCTTTTGTGCAGATTTCACTGGATTTTCTAAATAAAATATAATGTCACCTGCAAATACAGTGGTTTGACTTCTTCTTCTCCAGTTGTGTGCCTTTTAATTTTCTTTTTTGCCTTGTGCACTGCTGAGATCTCCAGTACAATGGTGAATAGGAGTGGTGCCGTTAGACATCCGCCCCTTGTTCAGTTCTCAGAAGAAAGTCTTTCCCTACTGAGCATGTGGCTCAGTGTAGGCACTTTCTAGATCTTTTTATGAAGCTACAGCAATAGATATGTAGCTGAGATGAATGACCCCAAATTGTCCATATATGATAATCACAGCAATGTAAAATACGTTTCCATAGGAGTAAAGATTAAAAGAAAGTCTAGAAATGAAAGCAATGAATGCAAGGCTGGTGGGAACACGATGACACACTTTTGTTTACCCAAAGTGGTCATAATAAATCTTTAATAATTAAAACAAGTTTTAGAGAGGCTGCCTCATGCCAGCAGTCAGCACTATTCAAACTTAACAATCATAATATGGGAGGAAATGACCCCCTAGTTCCCATACGGATGAGAGCCAAGTCCTTCGTGGCAGACTTCCTGTGGACCTGCCAGAATGGAGACAGCAGAGACTTCATAGCCTGTGGCCTCCAAAGAAGTTGGAAAGAATAGCAAATACAATAGACAAGGAGAGCTATAAAGTTACCCTCACTGCACAATGTGCATATTTTATTACTTAAATTTGGAGGGTTGCTGGGATCTAACCCAGAATCTCGTATGTTCTATTTGCCAAGCATGTGCTCTACCACAGAGCAACACCCCCACCCCAGGCATGTTTTAAAATGAAAACCCATGCTGCCATGGTTTACAGTGTGAGGGGCTCTGCATCATAGGAAGAGATCATAAAGCTTCTCTTTGGACAAACTGGTAGGAGTAGCAGCGACTCTGAGGATGGAGGCAGCAGGCAGTGTATCAGGTTCACTTGGGGCTGGGATCACTGAATGACATACAGTGATGAGGACAGCCCAGTGTGTGAACCCAGGCACAGCTGCGGTCAGGAACCCCTGTGCCTTGTCTCAGGTTTGCCTGATCCCACTAGAACCTTTTCACAGGCCCTATTGACTTCTGTCTCTGAAAGCAGATGTGAAAGAAGCACCCAGAGTGAGAGAAGGGTGTAGCTCCCAATCCTGGTGATGCCTTCCCGGGAAGGGTGAGCTAGAGGAGACTCACAGCTTCCATGAGCCTCAGTTTCCTGTTCCCAGAGATAAAGGGATTATGGGATATGACATCTGAGGATAGCTTCTCCTCTGCAGCATGTGCCTCTGCTACAGATCTCTGCCTCCTGGCCATCCGCAGTTGTGTGCATATGTGTGTTCTTATCTCCACTTATCAGACTCAGCCTCAGCTCCTGGCCACTGTCCTTCTGTGCTGCCTGAGGAGCCCCAGATGAGGGCTGTGGTTTGCAGATCTCAGACATACTGGTTTTTAATGATAGTGATGACAACAGTGACAAGATCAGCTAGCAATGATTTGTTTTTATAGCATTCATGTTTGCCAGATACTGTTCCAAGTCTTTTACACATATTTCTCATTTAAACTTCACAACCATCTTAAGAATGATAACACTATCATTATCTCCATATTGGAGGTGAGGAAACAGGCACAAAGAGCCTAAATTGTCCCCAGCTGAACAGCCAGCCCCTGAGATCCATTTTGTCTCACACACACACACACACACACACACACACACACATGCACACAGAGCTTAAACCAGAACACTTCATTGTTGTTCAGATTTGGGAAACTGCACTCTACTAGTGGGAATATGAAATAGTAAAGCCACTGGGAAGCAGTGTGATGTTTTCTTAAAAATTTAAAAGTAGAGCCGGGAGTGGTGGCTCATGCCTGTAATCCCAGCACTCAGGAGGCAGAGACAGGAGGACTGCTGAGTTCAAGGCTTGCCTGGGCTACATAGTGAGCTCAGGGTCAGCTGGAACTATGAAGCGAGACCCTGTCTCAAAAAAAAAAATCAAAACTTAAACATAGAATTAACGTATGACTCAGCAATCCTGGTACTAAGTAAACAACCAAAAGAATTGAAAGCAAGACTAGCATAGGTCTATAATCCCAGAACTCTGAGAGGTGAGGGGAAGAGGATGGTAATTCAAACCCAGTCTGGCCAATTTAGCAACTTAGACCCTGTCATGATCATGACAGTGTTATTCATAACAGCCTAGGGATAGAAGCCACACTAATGTCCATCCACAGATGAGTAGATGAACAGAATATAATACATGCAGTAAAATATTATACAGCCTTCTAAAGGAATGAAACCCTAATACATTACAAAACAGATCAACATTGAAAGCATTGTGCAAAGTGAGATAATCTGGACATGGAATGACAGATATTTTATGAGTCCATTTACATAAATTAGCCAAATTCATAGACAGGAAGTAGGTTTGGTAATCTTAAGGTTGGGTGGGGAGGGAACAGGAAATTTGTGTCTAATGAATACCAAGTTTATGTTCCTGGTGATGAAAAAATTGTAGACAGTATACACGCACCCTTGATGTCCATAGAAGATTTGGTTCCAGGACCCTATTCCCACAGGTACCAAGATTCATGGCCCAAATCTAAAATGCAGCAGTATTTGCATATAACAGAGGTACAGCCTCCCACATACTTTAAATCATCCCTAGATTATTTATAATACCTAATACAATGTCAGTGCTACATAAATAGTTTCCATATTCCATTGTTTAGGAAACAAAAACAAGAAGAAAAGTCTGCATATTTTCAGCATGGACACAAGTTTTAAAATTATTTTCGATCTGAAGTTAATTGACTTTGACTACCAAGCTGATAGGAAGAGAAGGCTGTCTGTCTACTCATGTGCACATGGAGAATGATTGTAGCTAGCTCCTTTCAGTAAGATAATTATGATTTAAAGTTGGAGAATGAATTGAGGGAAGTTGGAAGAAAAAAAAATAGGCGCAGGTGGGAAATAGTGAAGATTTTCTTAAATCAGTGGCTGAGAAGATAGGTGTGACAGAAATTTACCAGATTAAAATTGACACAATGTGTGTTTACTGGAATTAAAAAGGAAGCAGAAAGAAAAATCAGAAATAGTTCCCAAAGTGTCTGGCTTGGTCAGTGGAATAGATGACTGCTTTACCTGCTGACCTTATTATTCAGGGACATAGAAAGATTGTTTCATGGTTTTTATTTATAATTTTTCCAGGAGTTTTTAGCAGGAAACAGGTTCAATCCTCAATAGCAAAAAAGAAGAAGAAGAAGAAGAAGAGGAGGAGGAGGAAGAAGAAGAAGAAGAAGTAGCAGATAGTGAATGATTTCATTTATATGAAACTCTAAAAGCTAAATCTAATCCTCCATGAAAGAAATTTGATCTGAGTTTGTCTGAGACTGTAAATGAGAGGATTGAGATGGAGGTACAAGAAAACTTTCCTGGGGAGATGGGAACATTCTGGGTTTTGAGGGCCATAGTGGTCACACTGACTAGTTCACTTAAAAATAATTGAATTGTAAAGGAGCCCTTCTCCACTGTTGGTGGGATTGTAGACTTGTGCAACTATTGTGGAGATCTGTGTGGAGATTTCTCAGAAAACTATGATTAGGGGTCCCAATTTGACCCTGCTATCCCCCTGCTAGGAATATACCCAAAAGAATTTTAAAAATCACATTGGAGGGCTGGAGGGTTAGCTCAGTGGTTCCGGCGCCTGCCTCGCAAGCGCAAGGTCCTGAGTTTGATCCCCGGTAACCACATATAATGCTGGGTGTGGAGACACACCCACCAACAATCAACACAGCATACCACAATGCCGAACGTGGTGGCTCACGCCTGTAATCCCAGCACT
>PVIC010019746.1:0-30240 GCA_004025085.1 Thryonomys swinderianus | reverse complement strand
GTGACCTTGTCTTTTGCTGGGCAGCAGCACCCTCCTAGGCCTCGGTCGCTCAGGTCTGTCCACCAGGGCGAACAGCCCCAATTCTGTGGTGTGTTGTGTGGCAGAGCTGTGATGTTCGGCAGGTGAGATACGTCTGATGCATTTTGATGCATACTATTTTCACTAATGATGTGCATTCTGGGACATAACCTCATCCTAAATCAAGTACTCTTAGGGGGCCCAAGTTTCAGAATCAGGGTTAATCAACATGTCCTATAAAGACAGACAATGGTAAGGACTGGACCCGGCTGTGGGTGTTAGAAATGCTAACTCTAGGAGACATGACTGATAATCTTCAAGAGCTCTTAAAAATACAAATCTGGCCGGGCGTGGTGGCTCATGCCTGTTACCCCAGCACTCGGGAGGCAGAGACAGGAGAATCGCTGAGTTCGCGGCGGCTTGCCTGGGCACCATAGTGAGCTCAGGGCCAGCCTGAACTATAAAGCGAGACCCTGTCTCAAAAAAAAAAAATACAAATCTGTTCTGCGTCTGTGAAAGTAGGCGGGGCCTCTGTTACTCCTCGGAGCAGAGAGCAGCCCCGCCCACTCCTCCAGCTAGACGGGAGAGAGGGGCCCAGCGCTGCGTGGGCGGAGCTCCTACCAAGGCGGGAAGGCTGGGGCTCCGAGACGCTGAGTTTACTGAGCTCCAGCTGTGCTTCCAGACAGGACCGCCGCGGGGCCGGGGCAGCGAGGAGGACCGAGCTGGGCTCCGGGGCCTCCGGCTGTGCCTGGCGCTGGGCCTCTTCGGCTCCCGGCGTCAGACGTGCGGCCCTCTTCAGCCGTTCACAAAGCTTGGACTCCGGGCAGAAGCTAGACCCTGACACGCAGCTGCTGGAGAACACGCTTGTCGGTTCACAGGATAATTAAGAAGACTGAAAAATGCATCTCAGCCGTGATTTAAAATTAATGTACTCTTTCACTTGCTACTTAGACTCTTTTTGACTTACCTAGAGATTTATCATTCTTACCGCAGAAGTTTTGAAGAGAACCATGTCTTTGCCGCTGCCAGGGAGTCACATGCTGTGTGTTTTCATACTAACGCTTTTCTTCCTTGTTATATGATGGAGAAACTGGCTGAATACCTAAAGCCCACAGGAAAGGCTTCTGCCTCTCATGGATATCTCCACCCAATTCTTCAATTTCAATAATTTCATTGGCAAAAGAAAGCATCCCAGAAGTCGCCAAAATTAATATGTCCAGTAACTAATATGTCAAGTGTGTCTCTGGTTTCAATTGGACAAGCCAACAACTGAATAGAAAAACTTGGGGTGGGGAAGACAGAGGGGCCCAGAAAAAGAAAACGGTGAACTTTAAAGTAATACTATGCACTTAAGAGTAGGTAGGGAAACACCAAAGAAAAACAAAACAAAACACTAATTATACATTACTCTCAATAAGAAAAGAATGGAGTAACGAGCTATTTTGAAATTGTCCCTAAAGTAAATTTAAAATAAAATGCAAAAGCGTCACACTTTCCCACCACTTCTGTAGAAAATCCCAGAGGCTCTGAACTAAACTATTGGCAAAAACATAAGTCTCTTATGGGCATTTTGCCCAAAATATGATTTCTTCAAAACAGGATGTCCATTATTCATCAGAGCACCATTAATTCTATTCCCGATATAAATATCTCATATGGCTCTCACAACCCATCCAAAACAAAAGGCCCGAATAATGTCACAAGACAACGCACATGGCCAGAGGACGGCACGAAGAAAATATGTTTTAAAATAATATTTTACATAGTGGTCAAAATCCAATATTTCAAGTGAAATTTCAAATAAAATTTCACACCCATTTTCTACACCGCTGAGGTATTAGAAAGGAAAGGAAGAAGGCTTTGCGGGGGGTTACCAGGACCGGAGGTGAGTCCGTGGAAAAAGCCATCGAACGCGGTGACCGAACTGTGCGGTCTTCCAAGCGGTCAACGGCTTCTCACGCGTCAGGGAGGTGACTGTCGCTGGAGCGAAGAGTCTGACCAAGGGTCCACCTGGTGCCGTTGGCTCTGGCCCGCCCCAGCTAGGATGTCCCTTCCGCCTCTGCACGCGCGCTGCGGCCCGAGTGAACGACCCTCCAGAGAGCTGTCGCCCGCACTCGTGCCCTGCCCACCGCGGCCCGCGGAGGGTGCAGCCACCGGGCACCGTCTCGGAGCAGAGAGGCCCTCGCTGGTCCCGGATCTTCTGGACGCCGTCGCCAGGCTCTGGAACGGGGCTCAGTACATCGCTGCTTTGCACACAGGAGCCGGTCTGCGGTGCTTGTCAGCGCAGCAGCAGCGGAACGCCGCAGCCGCACACGCAGCCGCCGAGAGCGCTAGGCGGGAGGCTGCGCAGGGCTCGGGCGCACAGAGCGCAGGCGGGGCCTTGGCCGGGCGCCCGGCGTGGGGAGGGCGGCGCGCACCGCTGGCCCCGCCCGTCCGCTCCGGTGCCGACCTGAGAGCTGGGTGAGGAGGGCAGGGGAGGCCCCAGGGCTCTGTTTTGTTTTATGTTTCTTTACAGCAAATCCTGCCTGCCCGCAGGGAGTCTTGGCAACAAGGAAGACAGTGTCTCCCGGGGAACACAGAAGGGGCATCGACCGGCCCGGCTCTCCTTGTGCTAGTCTGAGTTTCCCATGCGGAGCAGGCTGATCCTCGACAGTGAGAAACTGAGGTCCAGATCTCTGAACTAAGCCCTGCCGGCAGCTGCCACGAGGCCCCGAGTGGCGCTGAGCTCCTGGGGCCTCCGGCCTCTTCCCGCGCCCCTGCGCTTCCTTCACGGACTTTAACTGGTTAGGGCCAGGGCACAGCGCCCCACTCCCCGGGGTGGGGGGAGCCAGACTCCCGCGGAGGCTCTGGGGCGTGCAGAGGCGGCAGGGCTGCGCCTCCGGCAGCGCCGTGTGCACTGGCGTGTGCGTCCTGCGCCTCGGGGTCCCCGGCCAGAGGCAGAGTCGCTCTGGGGACGGGAACCAGGGGAGGCTCCTGTGCCGGCCCAGCTGCTTTGGCTTCTGTGCCTGAAATTTAACTGGTACTGATGCTTCACGTGCCTGCGCTGTGACCACCTTTAGGTACTAACTGGGGTCTTACTGCCTAGGAGAAGCCGGGTGTGGAGAGGCGCCGACGCATCTGGGGCCCATATTTCCCATGAGCCTTTTGAGTTGCGTTTCCACAGTGACAGACTCTCACATGTGCCTCCCGGGCATAGGCTCCGGTCACTCCTGTTGGAAAAGCTGCCGCTGTTTTCTGTTCTTGGGCCCCTGTAGAGACTGAGCACCTCACCTGGAGGGTGAGGGCTGTGGAGGAGGGCTGTGACTCGCCAGCCTCACGCCCCATTTGGAAGGGGTCAGCCCAGATGTAATGATGAATACATTTAAAAGGGTCCCCAAAGGCTCAGTTGTCAAATAGAAATGGCCAACTCAGGCACCTGGCCAGGCCGGCCCTGCGGGCATCTGGGTGAGGTGGGAAAAGGCAGCTCTTCCTCTGGGCCTCTGGGAGGGCAGCAGCTGGTTGACTGTCCTGGCCACAGACAGCCCTGTCTTGCGGAGCCAGGCTCCTGGGCCGTCTGGCTAAGCCGGGTCCCGTGGGCCCCGGGGCTGGTCACAGCTGTCTCACCTCAGGGCTGACGCCTCAGACCAGAGGTGGACACAGTCGCTCCTCTCCAGGGAAGGCTGGAGAAAGAACCTGCCGTGTTTCTACTGGATCTCGACCAACGGCAATAAGCTGATTGTTGGTATCGTCACTTGAATTTAAAGACACTTGTGTGTGGTGTTAGGTACAGGACACAAATGGTTGCTCACTGCGCTGTCTGGGTCACGAATGCAGGTGAACATATTCCTTGTTGAGAGGGACCAAAGTCGGGCCGTGGGTGGCACCTGCCCTGTCCACGCGGCCTCCGCTGCTCACCTGAGCGACCTCTCCACCAGATGTGGCCGCGTGTGCGCCTCCGTGTCTGGCGCAGAGGGAAAGGCCCTGTATTTCCCAAGCACAAGCCACGACTCTGCATGGTGTGCGTTCGACTCCTGCCCAAAGGCAACTCACATGTCAGGGCTGTCCCCTAGCACAGGACATTTCCCAGACCTGCTCCGGACACATTAATTACGACTGCCTTTTGAATTCTTTTTTATACCAAATGATTAAAAATATGATAAATAAGTTTTTTAAAAGTATCACAGTAAAAGACACACTGCCCTCAATGACCTTCAAAGCCCTCCCCCTTGCTTCGAACGGTCTTACCTGAGGGTTCTTGCCACTTCCCGAAGCCCTCCTGCAAGTCCTGTTTCCTGCGTGTCTCCAGTGGAGAGTCACGACTCCCAGTATCCCGACTCAACTCCCAGGGCTTCCCGTTCACGGTAACTCTGCCTTTGCGGAAGAGTCAGAAACTGCACAGTGCCGATCCGGTGAGTGAGGCGCTTGGGGACGCGCCGTCCTACGTGGATGAGCTCGGGTGGCACGTGGCAGCGGCCTTGGCTGGATTTTGATCACATCTCATGAAGGCACACACAAAAGAGAACCTCCCAAGCTGCTTCAGAAAGCGGCCAGGATGATGAGGTGGGTGTGGCTGAAGTGAAAAGTAGCGAAAGAAAGCTGAAGTGAAAGGCTTGATGTACAAAGGCCAATGTTTTAAATTAAACATCCACCATGCATTTGAACATGCCCTCGTAGGGTCTGTAGGAGGCACAAAGGGTGAAGTGTTCAGTGCGTGCATCATACGTCCCAAACAGAGTGCATTTGAAGGGGAAAAAAAAAATCCAGATTTTTAATGAATGCTTGTTCTGTCATTTAAAAATCAAGTATTGGGGGATAAATCTCAGCCTCTGCTGTAGTAGACACATTCATAGAGTTTCTGTGTAGGGATCTAGTTGTAGACTATGTACATAGTAAATGGGAAAGCCTTTAATAAAATTTAAAGCTAAACAAATTCAGGGTACAGCTAGTATTGTTTGCCAGACTGGAGAAGTGTGTATGTGTAATGGTCATAAATCTTTCTTCACAGACTGAATAATGGGGTGGAAGATATGACGGGAAGTTTTATGTAGATAATCTTAATTCTAGTCCCCTTTTCACTTGATAGGGTATCTAGTGTCAGTTTTATGCGCTCTTTTACCTCCCTCTAAATCATGCAAGGTCTGGGACCTTTGTGCAGGACACTATGTACAAGGGGTCTTTCCAGGACTCAATACTCATTTGAGTGTGAGTGGTGCGTGTGTGTGTGAAAACCAGGTGTGAAAGCCTGAAATATCATTGCCAAGGTTGGAGAAAGCCACACTTTTCATGCCCCACCCCAAACTCTCCATTGCTTTGTCCATAGTAAGGGGAAGGAGTGGGAAGATCCTCGAGCTTTCTTTCGTGAGAGAGGAGACATCGTAGCCAAGTGAAAACGTAAATCAGAACCACAATAAATCATGTACGTTAGTATGTTGAAGGAACTGGAATTTTGCAAGGGGAAAGAGACAAAGTTGAAATATGAGTAATGAGGTTTTTACTTTTTATATTTACTGTTTGAATTTTTATAACTGGCTGTATGACTTTTTTAACCCTTACAAATAAGTAAAATGTTAAGATATAATTTTCTCGCCGGGTATGGTGGCTCACGCCTGTCATCCCAGCACTCGGGAGGCAGAGGCAGGAGGATTGCTGAGTTCGAGGCTTGCCTGGGCTACATAGTAAGCTCAGGGCCAGCCTGGACTACAAAGCAAGACCCTGTCTCAAAAAAAAAAAAAAAAAGATATAATTTTCTCAACTAAAGACTAAGTAGGAAAAACTCATCAGGGTTAAGGAAATTAAATATATTTCTTATAAAAATAGAGTATTTTGATTGTAATGTAACAAAATGAATAAAATATAAAGTAGACTGAAAGTTCACAGTAGTTTGATATGTAAAACAAAATGTCTAGATGTCAGGCTTCAGCAATAAGTCCTGATAATATAAAAAGAACTTGATGTATGATAAGAGAACAGAAATGCTGATGCTACAAAACTATTCCAGTATAATGTCACAGCATTAAGTGTTTCAAGAAAATTCTGATTATGCGATCGCAAACTGGTCCTCCAGACCTTCAGTATTTTTACCTACCACCAGGAGGAGTGAGAATTACATTTACAGAACAAATTCGCTGCTGTGTGTGCTTGGCTGTGGGTTCCAGGCACCCTCTCCAAATGCGTTTCTCCGGCTACGCACGCTCGGCCGGAGGGGAGGCGCAGCCTCGGCGTGCTGCTGCGCCGGGCGGGGCGGCCTCACCGGCCCCTTCCCTCCACTGCGTCCTTGCGCTAGTCAGCTACAAACGGGCCAAGTCCTCCCGCGGATGTGAAGGGCAGTCTGCCGACCGCGCGGGGAGCCCCTCTCCGGGGCTGCAGCGTGCTGGGTGCTGCACACGCTTCTGTGCTGTGTGGCACGGGGTCTGCTGGCCGTTTTCAGCCTAAGTTACAGAAAGAGCAAAACACAGGGGTGAATGAAATGAAGCTTGGACAGAGAGAGGCACTTGTAACGCGGAACAGTGAAAAGTGCTGTTGCTGGATGCTAGCATGAAAGAAAATCCAAGTACTTCACATCAGAGGAATAGGAGAGGCGGCAGGAAGGCATCTCGGGAACTGTCCAGGCCCAGCCCTTCGCGGGCTGAGAGGAAGGAAACTATAATCCCGCGTGGGAATTGAGGCCCAGGGCTTCCTGCACGAGGTGGGCTCCCAGGAAAGCTGCGTCCTCAACCGCCTCGGCGCGCAGGGGCCGTTACGGAGACGGTTTTCCCGAAACACACCCAGTGAGAGGGAGTTACACGGTCCCGTAGGTCCCACCCAGGCTCGCGAAGGCCTGGGCCAGGGCGCGAGCTTCCCAGCGGGCACCCGGAGCCGTGAGCGAAGTCGGGGGTGAAACCTCAGGAACCGAAAGGTTCCAGAAAGACGGGACGTCCGCGGAAAAGATCCAAGACAGTGAGGACACGGGAGATAAAGGATTGACGCGTGAGAGATGGCCAGGGATGCAGGACAAACTGAAAGCATTTCCAATGAAGTAATCCAATTTCACTCACCAGTCATGATCTGAGAAAATGTGTGTGAAACTAGACCGTGACCATCTTTACAGTCCGTGTTCGCCGAACGCTCACGCGGTCCTGGGTTTTGGGTTCCCACGGAAACGTGAGCCGCGTGACGCAGGCGCGGCGACGCCGTCCGCAGAGGCGAGACCCCAGCACGCTGCGCGCCGGCTCCCAGACGGCGCCCCTGAGAGTCGGACCGCGGCCGGTCTCGGCGGGGCTGTGGAGGCCTGTTGAGCGCTGCGCTCGGCCCTGCGGCGCGAGAGTGAGGCTCGTCCCGGGGGCGGGGTCGAGAGGCGCCGCGCACCTTTCCCGGGGAGTCCCGGCCCGGAGCGCGCTCGCAAGGGGGCCGTGGCACCGGGCTCTGCTCCCTGCTCCGCGCGCCCGCGTGGGCACGGGCACCCTGGCGCCGCCGCGACTCGCAGCCCAGCAGCGCAGCCTGCGGACCGCAAGCGCAGGGAGCCGCCCCGGGCCGAGCTCGGCGCTGACACACGCGGCTAACGCCAAGTACCAACGGTTACCATGGGGCTTATTTCTTAGAGATTTTATGCTAGTTAAGAGATAATGTGAAACTTTATGAACTTGGATCATCAATGTAATTCTGTTAAAAACTACATAAATGTAATTATCTCGGATGGAAATTTAAAGAAAATGGTAGGAAAGATGACGCCATGCTAGTTCCTTTCATGATTTCTCATAACCCTTACGAATACTAGAACACTGTATTTTTAAAAGATAGAATGTTTAAATACTCTAGGAGCTCCCAAATATTTATAAAATTTTATCTGAAAAATAAGGCACAGATGGTGGCCTAAACTAATGTTTACCATTAATAAGATTATTTAAGTCTATATTATGAAGCATTTCAATAAGCACCTGGTCACATCATCTATTTTGTCATTATAACATGGCAGACACTTTGTACCATTACAACATATAATGTCCCACAAAAACACTGTGTGTATTAAATTAATCTCATTTTATTCATTTTGTTTTTCCACTTCAGGCAGCTTTGTCAGAATCCATGACTTCAGTAGCTCTAGCTCAGTCCTGTTGAGCTCATGGCACACATGTGGAAAACTGTGGAACTCTGTGTTCACCCCTAGGGATTTCAACATAGAGTTTGTCTTTTCGCCCCAGGAATGAAGAACTAACTCGTCTGCTGTGCCGTGACCCTGAAACAGCTCTGGCAGCACCCCGTCCGCCTTCTGAAGTGCCTAGATGAGAAGGCAAGACAAAAATGTGTAAGAAGCTATACTTACAAGGATCATTCTAGAATTCAGAGAAGAAAAATTCCAGCTTCATCAAAGCTTCAGTAACTGAATAAAAAGGGGTACGGGGGGCCATCTGAGACAACCAGGAGCAGTGGGCTACAGGCTGAGCGGGAGGCTGGCGCGAGCTGGAGTTTGTGGACCAGCAGAGCTTCACGGAAGCTGAGAGAGACTCGAGGGACAGACCCTTCCCATGGGGCAGGGCGAGAAGCACAGGGTTTGGTGTCCAGAAGGAAAGCGGGACAGTACATGCTGGTTCGCATGCTGGCACTCGCTTTGGCATTTCTACTTCTGGTACAGCATCATATCATCCTCATAAATTACGATTTCGCTGTCAAGTACCAATTTTGTGAGTGATTTCTTCTGAGTATGCTCGAAATCAATCAGGCGATCCTGGCTTCCATCATCTATATTTTTAGTACATTCAAAACATACATACATACTGTACACACACACACACACACACACACACACACAAGTCTTTCCTCCGTAATGCGCTGCTGGGAGATACTGTTTGTACTGGGCAGTTTCTGACCATTATCATCTAGAACTGATCAGTATAACTCCTGAGGCCATAAATTCCAGGATGTTCAATTTACATTAGCATAGTGTGTCAACTTTAATTCCCTAATCACCAACTTTATTTTGCTTTCCATGTGTGTACTTCATGGTTGTTTTTCTATTTGTTTTGTTTTTTAAATCTGGAAGAACTTACCTGGTAAACAGCAGATGCATTATTCAGAAAACTAGAAAGAGCAAAGACCCCTGCCACGTCCTGATGGTTCCGATACGCCAAATGCATGGCCATACATCCTCCCATGGAAAATCCTCCTGAAGAAGCAAAAATACACTTAGCAGAAAAAGCAAAAGATGAGCATTAATTCACAACAAGATGTATCTGTGCAGATCTTCAAGTGTTAAAAAATATCCAGAAGTCTTTAAAGATACACGGTGTTTAAAAGAGATTGAATCCATTTAAGTCTCGTAGAAAAGGAATCGGTGTGATCAGTAAATTCTTTCCCATCCATGTCATCAGTGACCAGGAGACCTTGTTTTGTAAAAGGAGCTAGGGCTGAACAAAGAAGTCATGCTCACCAAGTCAAAATATTTATCATAATTCAAGTTAGGAGTTGGCATTATTTATTTAAACTTCTAATGTTAACTTCCATTTTGTTTACAGTGACAGAGTCCTCACATTGCACTGACAATTAATATTATGCACATTTTTTTTTTTTGCTTTTTGAGACAGGGTCTCGCTTTGTAGTCCAGGCTGGCCTTGAGCTCACTATGTAGCCCAAGCAAGCCTCGAACTCAGCAATCCTCCTGTCTCTGCCTCCTGAGTGCTGGGATGACAGGCGTGAGCCACCATGCCCGGCACTGTGGTATGTGGTATTGATTGCTGGTGGGCGTGAGTCTCCATGCCCAGCATTATATGTGGTTACCGGGGATCGAACTCAGGACCTTGCGCTTGCGAGGCAGGCACCGGAACCACTGAGCTAACCCTCTGGCCCCTATTATGCACATTTTTGTCATACCTGCCAAGTCATGAAGTCGAGGAGGATTTATGCTGTCAGTCGCTGCCAAGTCACAGGTGCTTAGTGATGTTTGAGTTAGGAAGGAGGACCAAACATTCAGTAAGCAGGTTAAAACAGTGGTACTACAGTGTCAGTTTGGAAATGGGCTTCTGATGGCATAATGAGAGTCAGTGGTGATCTGACAAACTTTTCATGGTCTTGTATGTGGTGCCAGTCACTGGAGCCGGGCAGATTCATATACCCTCTTGTTCAGGGGATTTTTATAAGAAAATATGCACATCATGGAATACCACGAGGTGACAGCAGCGGAGAACTGGGGACCCCACATCTGTGTGCAGGCCAGAGACTCCATATGATCTCCCCAAACATGAGCGAGACTCAAAAGTTACTGAGTTTAGGTTTCAGGGGAATATGAAAAGTAATCCCTCCAGGTGCATATTCATAGAAATACAAAAATACAATTTTTGTGGAATTAAGATTTCTAGCCTACAACCTCATTTCTCTTAGAAAGTGTCAAGTGGAGAGCTGAGAGGCCATACATGTGGGCTTTCTGCTGTCTCTTTCACGCAGGAAATGTGGGTTCCGGGTGGGCTGAAGCAAAGCAGAGGTGAGGAGCCCCAGGCCCGAGGCACAAGTGTGTGCCAGGCCAGGCACTCCCGATTCGGCTTCTTACAGACTCCGCACTCGCACCATATCACCCGACAAAATGCTGCCACCTATGCCTGGATAGTAACAGCTTTTAGGTCACAAGTCAGATGTTTGACAGCCACAGCTCTGGGACACAGTTCACGATGAAATATTCTGGGTAAGAACAGGAAGTGCAAATACGGCCACAAATCCATATGCCACAGATAAAGCGATTACCTTTCTGAGGAAGTCAAGCAGCCTGAATTACGGTTTTGCCAGAGGCAGCTCATGAATATTTGAAAGATAATATCTAAACAGTGTGTGATTGTGATTGAGAAATTAAATTCAAACTTTATTTCTAACTAGTTTCAGTTTGAACTTGACAAGGCATGGCAATGAGGGGCTCCCGCGTCAGGAAAGGGGAGTCAACTGCATCGGTGACGCAGGAACACCAAAGCCATCCACGGAGCACAGGTCGTGCCGATGTCTCCCAGAAAGAGAGTTGTGATGCTACGACACAAATCAGTGGGAGGTACCACATACAGGGCTGTTAGTGGGGAAGCGTACTGGGATGAGTCCCACGCACACTGGCAAGCACGCCTCGACACGCAGTGCACCCTGACACCTCCTGCCTACGGGTCAGGAATCTCATCACATTAGGTGCTTTTAGGGTCCCCAGGTGGGACTAACCTCACTAAATCGAGAGAAGAAAAATGTCACTGTGAAATGCCGCTGTGAATACACAGACACATGTAAACGCATCCTGCAAACATTTAACCACATGTGTGACTCTCGTAAGTTACTGAAAAGCAAAATGAATGTAATGAAATCTTATTATTTCAAGATTTAATCCAAGCGCTTTTCCCATTTACAGCCCAGTGAGGTAACCTGCAGTTTCTCACTAGATGTCTTTGACAATACAATCCCCTTTAGCTTGGTACACCACCGTGAAAGGGGATTTTGTGTATTTTTTTCCTAAGAGAAAAAAACTAAACACAAAGGACTAGTCATCTGAATTAAATTTCCATCTAAGAGTCTAAAACTAATATAAAATACACTGTTCAATAGGTAAACAGCAAATAGTAAATTCATTGTAGGTAACGGTTATAATGGATATTTATAGTTGCTGGTAAAGTATTTAAAGTGTCAGAGTTAACATTTCAACATACACTTAAGATTAACAAGCTGAATAAAACATGTTAAAAATAATAAACTTGGCTTTATGAACTCTTTATATAAAATAAAACAGAAACAATCTATAAAAAACTATATTGGGAAAATTGAGAGATCTGAAAGCAAAATCCTAAGGGGGGGCCACGATTAAAGTCCGCTATCAACTAAATAGGATCTAAAAATGTATTGAAATCCACCACCATGCCAAATTTGAATAGTTCTTCTATTTCACTTATATACTGTTACTATTTTTCACACTTATGTGTGATAAAGTCTCAAAATACGTGGGAATATACAAATCACGGTTAACATGTTTATTTATATATTTTCTCTCATACAAAATTTGTAGAACAAACAATTTATTTTCCTCTATAGAAAACCGTAACAACAGTCACAGGCTTTTAAAGTCCTGATAATTGTAGCTGAAGAAACATAAGCTGTTTAATAATTAGAGTATACGTGTGCTACATGGACTTTTTAAACATGTGGAAACTGTCACTCCCAACTTTGAGCTCCCAGAAGGGCCCTTCAGAAGAAACTGATGAGATTCAAGAACAGGCAGGGTGAAAAGTCTGGTGTTAGGTTCACTGGAGTTCCAACTGCCCCTTTGTTTTACTTTAAATCTGATGATAAATTCATGTATTAATACCATCTACTCTGTAAAGTGCTCCTACTGTACAGATAGATACAAATAAAGAAATTAAGTCATCCGAACTTTTACTAGTGACACACAGTTTTCATATGCTCCTTTAAAATTCACTCTAGCAGTTACTCACCATACACGTACGACTTTATATATTCGTTCCTTCATGGAATACTGACTCAAATGACTGACTGTACAGCATCCTAATTCTGAAATGAACACAAGCTCACTGAGTGCTTTGGAACTGTGGACACACGTGGCACTCAGGAGTCAAGGGTCCCCGCTGGGGAAGGACCGGAACTCCCGGCCCCACCCACAGTCCCCACAGTGAGCCTCACGCTCCCCATGGGACTCACTCCAGTGTGGTCCCAACAGCACTTGTTTCAAAGCTCTGGACAATAAGCTCATGTTGTCACAATGTGAATAATCTGTTCATGCCATCTGTTAAGTTCTATACATCTAGATCAAAATTAAACCTAAATTATATTAATATTTTTCTCTTAACAACAAATTATCACCACCTAGTGGCCAGAAAAAGAATTTGATCATGGCTCAAAGTTCGTACCTAAATCGAGGGGCCTGGGTTCTAGTCCCAATTCTGTATTAGCCAGGAATCCTGAAGTTTAGTTTTATCTCTGGAAGGAAAATAACTGTGACTCATTTTACCTGCTGCAGGGTGAAAACAACTTCATAACTTATATAAGAAACATAAAATATGAGAATTTAATAACTGTCAAGTGCAATATAAATGTCAGCTAGCTTTAGAGTACTATGTCATACATACTTTCTGAGCATAATGATACACAGGAAAAACTACACATCTTTTCCTTTTTCCATTCTGTTCCCATTAGTTGCATTATACACAAAAATATGAGAAGGAAATGAAGTTTCAAGAGAGTCTTTAAGAGGGAGAGAAGGTCCTATGAAATACGCTTGTACCTGTACACCGGACGCTTTCACGGGATCACCAAAGCCAGAATAAGGCAGAGTAATTTAATTATCCCAATAGTCTTCTTATAATACAGGACTTGAATCCTGACGCTGCCACTGACCTCGCCACTAACCCTCACAAAGCAATGTAAAAGGTACTATTTTAAATGTGAGTTTCCCCTAAATTTTACCTTAAACCTACAGAACCAGGTGAAGTATGAACACACGAACCTAAACACTTTTGTTATACCCGTAATGGGTAGAGTGATGATTCATGAGAGTCTCCAAGAAATATCCTCCCTCCAAACACTTCCTGTGTATTAACTAAGAGTTAGGAAGTGAATCTTTTGCCCGACTCGTCCTACTCTTAACAAAACTGTGTGACTTTTTCCACAAAGAAAGCAATGCATGGCCTCTACACAAAATGTAGAAAACACAGGCTATTCATGACAAACTCTGTAGTCAACTATAATTTTAAATACAGTCTTATCTTGTATTCTCAAAATAACACAGTAGCATATATGGTGTTTGGCCTTCCCTTGTTCTTCAAGGCTCCTGGGTTTGTGTCCTTGCTGCTCCCTGACCTGCAGGGCCCTTCCGGTCCCTCGCACCAGGTCCAGCCATGCCCAGTGAACCAGGATCTGCAAAGACATACCACACTACCACTTCCTGGACGTCCTGCTCCTTGTCGTCTCTTAGGAATTGCTTTTCTCTTTATTTAATTTGATGACTGATTAATCAATTGGCTGCTTGACTGTAGCACTGGTGATGGAAGCCAGGAGCCCATCACTGAGATTCACCTTGAGCCCTTTTTATTGGGAGACAAGGTCTCCTCAAATCACTACATGACTTCAGCACTCTCACTCCTCTGTGGGCCTCTCTGTGCTGGGGTGAGGGTGGGCGTGACTCTGCCTAGTGCTCCTTCCTTCATCCTTAATTCTTCCTTCTTCTTGAAGACTCAATGGGAAGGTCACTGGTTCTTCAGAGCAGCTCCCGAAAACACCCACTTATCCTCTTTTCGCTGCACCTGTGCTTCGTAGCTTCTACACACTTCTGCAATAATATGTAAACTGTAATACGATACGGCTTCAATACCTACCTCATTAAATTAAACTTCCACAGAGGATTTTTGGTATTCTAGTACTTAAATTTTTATTAACAACTTAGATATAAAATTTAGTATTGAGGGGGCCAGAGGGTTAGCTCAGTGGTTCCGGCGCCTGCCTCGCAAGCACAAGGTCCTGAGTTCGATCCCCGGTAACCACATATAATGCTGGGCATGGAGACAAGCCCACCAACAATCAACACCGCATACCACAATGCTGTGCGTGGTGGCTCACGCCTGTAATCCCAGCACTCGGGAGGCAGAGACAGGAGGATTGCTGAGTTCGCGGCGGCTTGCCTGGGCACCATAGTGAGCTCAGGGCCAGCCTGAACTACAAAGCGAGACCCTGTCTCAAAAAGCAAAAAAAAAAAAAAAAAAAAAAAATTAGTATTGAGAAGTACTATTTACACTGGAACAAGTGACCCACATGCCCAGAAGATCATACATGACATAAAGAATTACTTCTAAAATTGAGTTTTACATCATAAAATAGCACTAATCAAAGTAAAACTCCAGAGGAAGAAGGGGCTCCCACCTAAATATAAAGAGTTTTCTTTACAAAGTTCCACGAGTTGCAGTTATAATCTGAGATAAGGTCCCATTAGCACGCGCTCTCTGATGTTAAACCAGAGCTTTGATCACACAGTAAGCAAAAAGAATAAAGTTGACAGTTTTTAGATCTAGAATCTTCAGTTTCTCTTTTCAATCTTACACTTTTGAATTTTTCTTGTTATAATTAATTTTTAAAAACATACACCCTCCATATAGTGTGTGTGTGTGCGTGCGCTACAATGTGCCTGGCACACGGGTAGGGGTGACTTAAAAACATCCGCTAAAGAGTGGATGTCGGAACCCGACAGACATTTTCACATTCTGAGTCCTCCCCTCTGCCCCTCAGTCCGGGGCTACGTTTCCTGCTGGCCCAGAGCTCCTGCGAGCACTTCAGGGCTCCATGCCTCTCTCCGGTAGAGTTAGACCCTGAGTCAAATGTGCAAACGCAGAGCACGCGAGGAAACGGGAGCCAGAGGCTGAGGGCACAGGGCTGGAGGCCCACGGCTTCCGCTCACCTGAAGTGGAAGCTGAAGCCATGACGGATTCCACCACTTCTCTCACGCTCCCTCTTTAGACCAATGACCAGGGTAGCATTTCTGCGGACCAAAGTGATTTTCTAGTTTGGGCATTCATTTACCCAAGTCTTGTGTATTTTTGACATCAACGTGTATTTTCATGTTGTTTAGAACATAAGGTTTAATTCGGTTTATAATTTCATCATCAAATACAACTGTTATACATTTAGGTGGGCATATTTGGAAAAACCTACTAACTATGCCCTGTGCCGCTCAAATTCTACACACTCACCTCACTTTTTCAGGCATTAGAGAAGTAGATTTGGTTAGTTTGCGTACTTCATGAGTACAAAAAATTATGAAACAGACCAAACTTTCATAAGGTGTTATGTTCTCTTGGAAACCGGATTTGCTGAAGACCTACTTATTTCATGCTCGTGAGGTTTACTCAGAGGCATTTAATTTTCATGAATCTAACAGCATATTTTGATTTGTACTCTATTTCAATCACAGCCATAGTAGTTTAATCTTATAAGACTTAAGCTAATTGAAATATTTTTTAAAATGAAATGAATCTGTTAAACTGGAAAGAAAATTTTAACTACCATCAAAAGTGGCAGAATATGTTACTATTCAGAAAGAAAGCCACTTTGATGGGCTGTTGCTGGCTTGAGTATTCCGTAAGCCTAGTCAAGCGCAAGACCTCGAGACAAGGGCTCGGCCAGCCTGCGCGGCAGGGCCGGAGGGGAAGCCGCGGGCGCCCGGGGCCTACCCAGCAGGATCCTGCCCGGGCTGATGCCGCCGCGGATCTCCTCCTCGATGAGCTCGCTCAGCAGCGGGCACGTCGCGTCGATGGACGCCAGGTGCTCGGGGCAGTCCTGAGAGATCTGCAGCCTGTCGAACCACACGGTGGAGGCCCGGCCCCGCAGCGGGGTGTACGGCCTGCGGGGACAGACAGAAACGGGAACAGTGACCAGGAGAGGTATCACAATGGTTTCCTTACAAAATAACACTCTGAAAGAACAATTTCAATCTTCATAGAAATCGCGTTGTTTTAACTTTCCTATAGGTCTGCTCATTTCATTTAATACTTACTAAAGCTAAGTGATCGGTGTACTTGGAGGACTAGCCAGCGTCGGTCCGCCTCATGGGAGATGGTACTGTGGCACAGACACACGCACGTGCCCATTATTCTCTTTCCTGCCAGCTACGTGGAGCTGGGCCCCGTGTGTCCGCTCTGTGTGCTGCAAACGAGAGGAGCAACCGCGGCGAGTGTGGGCACACTGGGCAGCCCGGAGTCAGACAGGTGCTGGGCATCGCTCTGCAAACCCTCGTTTTCTTCATTTAAACAGAATTACTCTCTCTCTCTTTTTTTTTTTCTTCTTGAGACAGGGTCTCGCTTTGTAGTTCAGGCTGGCCCTGAGCTCACTGTGTAGCCCAGGCAAGCCTGGAACTCAGCAATCCTCCTGCCTCTGCCTCCCGAGTGCTGGCTGACAGGTGATTGCTGGTGAGTGTCAGAATTACTCTTACACGTACTAACACACCGGAAGTGGCCAGTGACTAAGGTTCCATGAGGACTGAAAGAAATCTACACCAAGGCTGGTACCTTCCCCTGGCGACCTGGACTCGGGCTCCCCGCACCAGGCACTTTCTGGCTCTGCTCTGGGCTCTGACTGTCCAGATCGGTGGTGTTGAAACATGCAGTGTGCAGCTAAACACACAAACTAACAAAACCCAAACAAGAAAACGAAAGCAAACAGACAGCGTAGGACTCCAGGGCCCCAGCTGAGACCCGGACACGATGTCCTGTCTCTTCCGTGAAGACCCGAGTGCAACTCAGCAGGCGCGGGAGCGGCAGGGCCAGGACGCCTATCTTTGCCGCAGGCCCCGCAGGGAGCAGGGTCAGGAGGGTGGTGTGTGGAAAACGCGTCCGAGAACCCGAAAATCAAGAGATGTCTCCACGCAAGCTGAACAAAATCTCACGCCTAGCAGATCTTCTGCATATTTGGGAAACACAATCACATCCTAAATATCACTTTGCAGCCAATTTTCTAAAATGTGAATATACGAGCTAAACATCCAGGTAAGTCAATACATAAAAACCTAACAGTTTTGCTGTCATGCTAACATTTTACAAACATGAGAAAACACACAGGAACTTTAACCGTCACGTATGTGCTCAGCTGAGGCTCATCCCCACCTTCCCCTCTGCTCCCCCACACTTCCGATCCTCTGCACCCGGGGAACCGCGCTCGCGGTGTGGAAAGCGGCCTTCAATTTTTCTCCACATCCGAATACATTTAGAGCACTTTCTGGCACCGCTGCTTTCCGGAGATGAGGTACGCCTCTCTTGGGCGTGTCACGCTCTCCTCCTGTCACAGCACTCAGCAAAAATACTTCCACCCCAGACAGTGCTCGCCCACGGTTTTAAATGACGGTCTGTTCTCCAAGTAGTGGTGCTCCCCAGCCTCGTCCTCCATCCTCCTCCTCCGGGCCCCTCCTTGGCACCCAGGCGGTGGCCTCAAGAACAATGCCGCATTAAACACGGTTTTGGGCCCTGGAACTCCTGTTCCTGTGGAACACAGAAGACAGCCTGGGGTGGCTGGACCGAAAGGCACCCTCTTCACTTCAAGTTTCACCGCTGCTGCTGTAAAGACTATGAAAACTGGCCTTCTCCGAACACCGGTGGACAACTTCCCTCTGTCCACAGCATTCACAGCCATATACTTTAACATATTATCAATTAGAACTTTTAAATCACCCTTTTCGAGGACCAGCATGCCTAGATGAATGCACACATTTTAAGTACAAAGCCAAGTGTTTCTGGCAATGTAACCACCATCTCCACAACGACGCCCGTGTGTGTGCTGGGTGGAATGGGGGGTACCCTTTTCTCAGAAAAGCCCACGATGCTCCTTGGCAGGAAATTCCCACAGCCCTCCTGGGTCCCTGCTGAGTACTGCTCTTCTTGTCACTTTGCAGCTCTAAACTCCATGCAAAGACAACTGCTGAGTGATGGATGCCATTTGGGATTTTTTTCTGTTGGGATTTTAACTTTTTTCTAATTAGTTTAGAGGAGAAATCTCTCTCTTACTGATGAAAATTTGGTAATTTTTCAAGTATTCTTTCTTAAATGTCTTTTGGAACACTTCTTTGAATCTCTTTTTGAAACTGAGTCATAAGCTCTTCTCTCTACCAGACAAAACTTTACAATTTATAAAATCTCCCCCCCCAAAGTTGAATTTTTGGTTCTCTTAATTCGTTTAGGAAGCTTTCTCCAGTCCATTCAGTTTTCCATACAGAATCCCAGATATGCTTTTTTGTTTGTTTGTTTGTTTTGAGACAGAGTCTCGCTTGGTAGTTCAGGCTGGGCCTGAGCTCACTATGGTGCCCAGGCAAGCCGCCGTGAATTCAGCAATCCTCCTGTCTCTGCCTCCCGAGTGCTGGGATTACAGGCATGAGCCACCATGCCCGGCCCAGATAGTCTTCTAAGTTTTGTCCTTGAATTTTTAAGTTTTAAGCTTTGGGGGAATTTATTTCATATACAGACTAAGCTAAGGATTCAAATTCACCCAGAAAGGTGACTGTGGGCGAGTCAGGGAGACACCACACATCCTTCCCAAAGGAGAAACTCCAGCTTTGCCAGGGCCTTCATTTCATTCTGCCCAATTCGGTTTCTCCCCACCTGAGTACTGCGAGAGAATTAGCCCTAATACCTAAGACACACACCGCGTGGAGCAGACCCGGCCCCTTCCAACTCATCTAGCGCTGTGAGGCGGGCCCTTGGGAAAACGGAGTCACTTTCTGAGTTCCGTGATTCTGATGAGCTGTGACTCACAAAGGTTTTCTTCCAATCGTGTGTTTAGCACTTAGTGTCACATGGACCACAGTACGAGGATTTTAGCAGACTTTTGTGCTGAGGCTGTGTGAGGTAGACCTCTCTCTACTGTCGACAGTTTGGTTTTTCATCCTTGTGCTGTTGCCAGGAGTTCACTGGTCTTCACCATTTACCCAAGAAATCAACCAGAGCATTTAGCAAACAAACATACACATACTTATTGATTTGTCTGATGATGCTACTGGTGGAACCCAGGGCCTTCCACACGCAGGGGAGGTGCGAGTTACATCGCCACCTTTTTCACTTGTCATCTCGAGACAGTCTCTCTGAGTAGTCCAGGCTGGATCCGAACTTGTGATGCCCTTGCTTCAGCCTCTCGAGTAGCTGGGGTTACAGGAGTGCGCCTCTGCATTCAGCTAGATCAACCTTTAAAATACTTTGGTATAATTATCTTTTTAAAAAACCCCTTTTGAATTCTAATTAATGTCTCATCATCCTCGGAAAGTTAACACTTGAGGACCGAAACTTGAGAGGAGGGAAGAGTTCTGCCAACAGAGCTCTCTGGGTTTGTATTCACGCGGGCTCCCAACTGCTGTAGCGAGGACAAACTCCTGCTCAAGCTCCCAGCCAGGGCTCTACAGAGCTTAAATCCTCCCTGATTCCCGGTACCTTCTGACCCTAGAAGCTGCTTGGCTCCAGGGAAACAGGTGAGTTGGAATTGGAAAGAAACAGAAGGTAGAAAACATTCAAGTCTTCAGCAAGGAAACTTCAGGACAACTCTCTAAGCACCGGAAATCAAAGCAGGTGCTTTCCACGGTCATTATCAGCCCCAGCGAAGCCCCAGGTTGTATTCAAGTTGTCAATGAAATCACAGTGAAGTTCTAAATCAGAACTGGATGTGCACCACTGTAAAGTTCAAATAGGTTGTTACCCTTTTGAATTATTTCTACTTCCCTTTTCATTTCGCTCTGCTTTTTCTCTAAGTGTTTATTTGTCTGTCGAAGCACTTAAATAAGGATGACATCATAGGCTAAAAAGTGAATCATTCTGGGAACTGAGCCATTAATGGGAAAAAAAATGACACTTTACTTTTCTCCCTCTGACAGTGCTCTCTTTAATTAAATGGAGATAGACGTGCTACAGAAGTAGAATCCCAATGTAAGTATTCTACTAATCTAGTAGTTTTTAGTTCTCTCACTTCAAGAAAATTAAAATTATCTCTTTAAAGGAATTAGGAAATTTTAATGAGACAAAGCATAATTCAGAACTATTTTGCTAAGGAAACATAAGCAAGCATGCAAAAGTCTCCTAAAATGTTAGAATAACCTTTAAGTGCAGCATAAAAGACTGATTTTTAAACAGCTAAAAAAAAATGGCACATATGTTATACTCATTCACCTTCTTCCTCAAATAAATCACTTTATTAGCTGGTATAAAACAGCTCAGACATTACCACAATAAATAAATATGTTTGGCAAAGAACATCTGTGTGACTCCTTAATCAATCAATCAATCAACCCATTACACATGGGTAAAATAATAAGCTAGAAAAAAATGCCCAAGGTTTTCTAAAAATAAAAAGATACTCAGCTTGAGATCTACTTTTGTTTTGATCGTTGTTCTCCTAGTCATAAAAGCACAAGGTCATCCATAACCGTTATGACAGCAGACTGACCCATCTTTCTCTCCGTCCTGACTCCAGGGACCCCCATTGGATGCGGACTCCAGGTCACCTATCCCCTAACTTTGCTCCGAAGGGCCTGCTCATTAGCGATGCAGGAGCTTTGTGTCTGAGTCCTCTACTGGGGGGTGGGACCTTCTCAAGAGAGCTCCTGTGACCTCCACCCTGTGACACCCCCTGTGTATGCAGCATGCAGACTCCCTACCCAATAGTCTATGGGAGATGCAATACTGATTATGCCCAAAGAGGCTGTGAAGAGTGAACCCCACAAATGACTTGTTTATAGAAGTGAGTCTGGCTGAAGCCTACAATGATAAGGTCAGAGTATACTGTTCCCACAACTAAAACTTTGAAGGACAACATACAGCCATATATTTTATCTATTCTGTTCCTAATTTGAGAATGCTTTGTCTTGTCCTTTACAAGGCTTAATTTCCACCAAAATTGCACGCTTGTGAATCCTTGCATGTAATGCTGCCCTTGCATGAAGCTCACTTTTAATCCAATTGGCTACCAATAAAATGCAGTGGGATTGGTCATCCTGACATCTGTTTTCTGTCTCTTTTAGTTCTGTCTTTTAGGATTGTTTTTTTTTTTTTTTTCCCCACTCGCAGGAGACTAGAGGCGATTGCAGAGTTTCTGGTACCATTTCAAAGGTCCTCGCTACTGTCTAAAGCCACTTGTAATTACTAGACATGGCAGTGTTTAATTTTACTCTTATTTCCTGTCGATTCCTGGTACCAGAAAATGAATAAATAAAAATAAATGAACAGTACATGATGTAGGAATCCTTCTGTTAGCAGCAAAAACATAGCTCCTTGGCCAAAAAGATATTTTACCTACATTACAAAATTTCACAACTCTGTATTAAAGCAAAACTAGCTGTTTTGTCTATTCCCCTTTCTTCTCTTATCATTTTGGTTGCACCTCTTTCAATTCTGTCAGCTAGGTAAGTAAATTCTTTCTAGTGAACATAAGAAGATCACTCAGGAGCTCACTCTTTTTCTCTTTCATCTTAAATTAATGCAACAAAAAAAAGCAAAGCACCTGTACAAGCACACAGTGTGCTTAATAAACACAGATAAAAAGCACAAGAAATCAGACTGTGTTGCGTAGCTCAGCACATTGACAAAAATATTTGCAAACCTCAGTTTACAGCATGGGTTCAGGATAAAAGACGACGTGAATGCAAACTTAATATGCATAAAAGCAGCTCTGACTTCAAAAGTCCATCAGTGCTGGCTTCTGTCTGCAGTCTCCCACTTCTCTGTCTCTTGCTGACACTGCCTAAAGGACATCAAGCTTTGTTTCTTTTCTACAATGAAGTTCTCAATTTTAAAAACCTACCCAAATGTTATTATTGTGAATTTTGTTAAACAGTCCTACAGACTAGGTAATTTACATCTTTATGAAGCAGTCAGTTCCACATTTCTATTCTGTCTTATGGATTTTACAAGCATTATTTCTAAATGATCCTTTTAAATGTGTAAAAACTGTCAGAAGACCCTTTTCCAGAAACTATGAAGGTTGGATTATCTAAATTATTATTATTATTATTTTTTTGAGACAGGGTCTTGCTTTGTAGTTCAGGCTGGCCCTGAGCTCACTATGTAGCCCAGGCAAGCCTCAAATTTAGCAATCCTCCTGCCTCTGCCTCCCGAGTGCTAGGATTATAATCGTGAGCCACCACGCCCAGCACTGTGGTATGTGGTATTGATGGTTGGTGGGTGTGAGTCACCACACCCAGCATTGTACGTCACCGGGGATCGAACTCAGGACCTTGCGCTTGCCAGGCAGGCGCTGGAAGCACTGAGCTAAATCTCCAGCCCTACCTAAATTATTAAAAATTATATCAGGTTTCTCCTGGGGTAAAGGGGAATAAAAAAGGTTTAGAAGAAGTGCAAGATGTAGAGAATGCTTTACGGAAGGGAATTCACCTAACAGAACCTAGCCCAAAATAAGACATGGGAAAAACCCTACTTTACAGTATCTTAGGTCTAACTGACACATGTCTGCATTTGCGCCTTAGAGCTGCGATGAGAGGTCTGATAATGGCTGCGTACCTGGCAGGAGCAGTTGGGTAGATGACTTTTATGTGTTGGAACGTTAAGTCTTGATTTAAAACCTCCTTGATCCACCTCCTCAGTCCTTGCCCAGAATCACCTGGTGAAATTACAAAGTACAGCGTAAGACACACATTTTAGTGATATGGGGCATCTCAGTGCCATTTCCAACACCGCATACGTAACGGCTGGGGTAAGAGATTATACAATAGCCACACACACAAACAACTGTCTAGAAACTGATCAATGAGGTCATTGATCAGGCATCAACAGCGCATCATAATTTGGATTATTTTATTCCTGGCTATATTCCCGATCACTTTGAAGACCTTATATAAGCTTGATTTTAGGTTCCCTTATTTGTTTAAAGGGCATAATAACATCAAAGGCAGTAGATACTAAATCTAGCTTGTCAAGCGTCATCTTTACAGTGAGGCCTAGACTGATCACCTTACCTAAAAATGTCTGTTCACACCTTAGGTGCCCTTTGTTGGGCTTTCTCCCCACCCATGTACTGTCTTCTACTGTCATCATTTACCTCTTTTGCTAGAATGTGAGTTAAAAGAACGCATGGAGTTTTGTTTGCTTGGTTCACTGCTACATACTCAGAGCCAAGAAGTTTCTTATACAAGGCAGCTATTTGATATATTTTTGAATGGATGAAATGTTTATCAGATAGCTGGGTAAATAGGTCTAGAGCTCAAGGGAGGTGGAAAATGGAGACCTGCCCTGGTATCTACCATATATACAGGTGAGAAGAGACCTGTGTACTTGTACAGAATGTCATTATCCTGGGGAGAAGGACGCTGAGTGAGAAGTCTCAAAACCAAATTCTGAGGAAACCTATCCTTACGGCCAGGAAGCGGAAGAGGAGGCTGCACAAGAAGCCAACCGAAGCAAACAGGCAGACAGAGTAATTCAAGTAAGAGCCGGGAAGTTATGGGGACGCCATCATGTCACAAGTTAGTCTCCTCATGGTGATTTGCTCCCGAGGAGCCATTCTCCAAACAGACACACGCAGTTTGGGAAGCCTGATGCTGCCTTGTGGGGCCGCAGGCCTCAGAGGAGGGGCTCACGGTACGAGGCTCTGAAACCACAGCTCGGGCCTCACCCGGACCACGCGGGGCTCAGCAGGCAGGGCGCGCGGCCGGAGGTATGGAGCGCAGAGCGCAGGGCAGTCCCGGGAGCGCGGGCTGCGGGCACGCGGGTGGGAGGGAGCCGCAGTCCGGGGCCGGCTGGGTCTCGGTCCGCCCCGACCCGGAGGGGAGGCCGAGGCGGGAAGGGCGGGACGCGGAGGCGGGGAGCGCGCAGGCCCGGGCGCTGCCGCCGCGTCCGCGTCAGGACGGAGGCCGCGGAGGGCGAGGCCCCGCGCACGCAGGCGCCGCCGCGGAGTCGCTGACGCGGCCCGAGCTCGCGGAGGAGGAGGCGCAGACCGCGCGGCGCCCGCCCGGGACCGGGGAACGCTGCGCAGCGGGGCCAGGCCGGCGGGTCCCCGCCACCGCTCGGAAGCCCCGGGCCGCCGCGGAGAGACAGCAGCGACACGGCGGTGTGCACCTGAGCCGTGCAGGAAGATCAGCGAGGCGCTGTGTCTCCCGGCCGGCGACGCCACGCAGCGCCGCAGGCGCGCCGGCCCGAACGCCACCGCCTTCGCCATCGCCTTCGCCGAGGAGAGGCTCGCGCCCGCGGCCCCGCCCTCAAGCCTGGGCCCGCCCCGGCCCCACCCCATCGGCCGATGCCACGCCCCTCGCCGTGCTCGCCCCGCCCCCATCGGCTCCGGAGCGGTCGCCCCGTCCCTAACTCCGCCCTCGCCGCCACCTCTGGCACACGCACGTCTGGACGCTGGCACGCAGATCGAAACGCATGCGTAGCAGAAACTGGCCAGCCCTTGGAAATATTGTGTTGTTTGGGGTCAAATGTAAGGTATCTCTGATTCCAGTTAAGTTTGGTTTTGCCAAAAAGGTATTCGCAAGCATCGGCCTCCTATGGGCTATGGTCATGATGACTAGGAATCTACTTACATCCTAGGAATTTACTGTAGGATTTTTAATGGCAGCTTTTAAACTCAGGTTTACCTACTTATTTGGAGAAATATCAGTGTTTGGTTTGAAATTTAACAGATATCACCACATTTTATTTTCTCCTTTGAGATTCACAACAGATGCGTGCAGCTTTCCACATCCAGGGTAACCATCTGTATAACAATTCCTCTTTGTGACTTTTTGTAAAAATAGTTCACAAAGCAGACCTAGTTCAGTGATGGTACTTGGCCATTAGCGTGTCTGTTAGCAAAACAAACAAAAAACGAAAATATTGGTGAAGGTGTGTAGAAGAAACTGAAGCTCTTGTGTATCGCTGCAGGGAACTTCAACTATGCGTTGGAAGGAATCCCGTGGTTCCTCAGAAAGTTAATGATTCTGGATTCTGGCTTTGCACAGATCCTCAAAGAAATGGCAAAGGGACTCAAACAGATCTTCACACACTGAGCTTCAGAGCAGTGTTACTCACAACAACCAGAAGACAGAAGGAACCCAGACATCCTTCTATAGATGACTGACGAGTGATGTGTGGTGTATTTCTGCAGTGAAATATTCAGTTTTAAAATGCGAAAAAATTCTGATTTATGCTACTGTATAATTTGATATTGAAAACATGCTAAATGAAATAAACCAGACAGAAGAGGACAAAAAGTGCCTTAGCCATATGAAGTTTCTGGACTAAGCAAATTCATAGAAACAGAAAGTAGAATGGTAGTTGCCAGCGTTAAGGGGAAGCACAAGTGGAGAGTTATTGTAAAATCTGTGTAAAATTCCTCTTTGGAATTAAATGAAAATTTTCCGAAAAAGGATAGTGGTGATAGATGCGTAACATTCTTAATGTACTTAATGCCACTACATCACACTTTAAAATGGTTAGTCAATTTTATGTTTGTTTACTAGATATAACACACACACACACACACACACACAGGAATTTACAAGGTCGGTTTAAAGTGGCCACTCACAGAGACTGATAGGGAAGAACGCAGAGAGTTTCTCCGCACACTGGAGACCAAAGGATACAGCAGAGGTCTGGAGCTCCCTGCAGAGCCTGTGTCAGGAGGCCGCCGGTCTGCGGCAGAAGCTGAAGAGTGTGCCAGACGCCAAGAGGTGATATCCACGGTAGAGGCAAAGACCAGAGCTCCTCCAAAGTAACAGAAGCAGCTGTGTTCTTCATTTCCCCTTTGTACCATCTGGGTGACAAGACACCATAGGATAGGTCCTCTGTATGCCAGGCTGAGGGGTCGCTGAGCCGAGTTAGTGGAGCTTCTCTTCCTCAAGTTCATGCAGTCGATCAACCATCACATATATGTTTTGTTACAATTCTAAAAACACAGGAAGATAATTCTTTGTTGGGTCCCGTCGCTGGATCCAACGCGAACACCCACAAGTCAAAGGAGGAGAGGCTTATTTCCTCTTTAGTTCAGTCCAAGGTTGAGTGGCTGCAAGGCCGAGAGGGCGGAGTGGGAGGGAAGCTGCTTGTGTCATGACAACCAGGGAGCAGAAAGAAGACAGGAGTTGGGTCGGGGAGGCCCATCTTGTCGGGTCTGAGCACGGTGACTGCCTCTTTTTGCCAGTGAGGCTCGCGGAACGGAGGAACTTGAATCAAAATCATCCTGCCAATTTAAATGTAAATTTAAACGCAGCCCTGCCTGCAGAATCCAGGCCTTTGTTGCTCACTTTTGCACCGTGGCTCTCAGAAATCACCAAGGCCATGTATGTAACCAAGTCTTTTAAAGACCTCGTGGAATCTGAACCGTAGTCTTTTACAGCCTCTGTTAGGAGTCCTGGGTTTCTTCAGCATTCCCAGGCTGTATTCCTCACACTTGCAGCTTTCCTGCCCCCCTGGGTGGGCATCAGTCTAAGCGGCCAGGTAGACTGCAGGGCTGGACCCCTGCAGTTTGGAATTTGAAGTTTCACCTTAAGCTTGACCTTTCCCAGGTCACGATCATTTTTAGAATGAGCCAAGTCCTTCCTAACCTCACCAAAAGGCTCTTTTATTTTCAGTGGTTTAAATACTTAGCTATTATTGCCATTCCCTTCATCTTTATTTATTTATAGAACAAACACAGGATTTTAGATCACTATATTTAGAGATGCCATCTGGTAGGCAAACTGTTGAACAAAATTATTTTGTTCCTTTCATGCGACTGTACTACTTTGAAATGTAATTAAGTTTCACTGTGCCTGTTTGTTTCTGTTTTGCTGGGTCTTCATCTATTTTCCTGTTACACTTGGGGGAAAATTATCACTGGAATATTTTTATTCCTACATTCCTTTACTTTGCAGTTGGTACTCGTTAGTTTCAGCCAGTCCATCTGACATTATCAATCCATCTCTTTTTGCTAACTTCAGTTCTAAATTGAAAAAAGCAACTAAATGAAGGTAAACTCTAAAGCAAGACACTTCCCACCGTTTTTCAGGTTTCTAGTATCTCTTGAGCTGGAAAGATACAAATGACAAATTGAGAGTTTACTTTGTTATTCAGCTATGTGTTTAGAAATTCTTTAGGACATACTTGTTGACTTTAAAAAATTTAAAAATTGAGTTATTTTGAGTCACGTTTTCTAATGATGACAATGAAGTGAAATTGCACTAGTCATACAGACAGTCATGTGTTTGTTCTTTTTCTCATTCTTGACCATCAGATTGTATCTTCTTAATGGTTAGCTTTTATGTGCCATAGTATTCAAAGAAATAGAGAAACATGTGGCTTGTAAACGCAAATATTGTGTAAAATTGTTTGCATTTAGGTAATTTAAAAATTTTATAAATTAACAAGGTAAAATTTTAAAGTTCATTCCTTTTATCCATTTATGAAACTGAAAGAAACTTAAAATCTTAAATTCATACAACACACTATTCTAAAGTAAAGCTCACTTTTTGAAAATGAGATTATGAAATTCAGTATAACCGTCACCTTAGTTCCAGGGATGTTAAGCTCTTTTGGTTACATCTATCTAGATACAGATGTGGAGAGTTTTTTGCTCCATCCCACTGTTCCTACAGAAGCACTTCGCTAGTTTTCTTTTCAGACAAGATGGGTCACCTGGGACATGGAGAGATGGGCTGAGAGTAGGATTAGGAAATAAAGGAATTCCTTAAGCACAGACAAAGGGGTCTTTTGGAGCATCGTTGATTCCTGTTACTCGTTGGATTAGTAACAATCAGATGGATCCATACCTGAGCAGGCTAACGGCCTGCGGAGAAGGTAGACGTTCCTCTCTTGAGCATTTGTTATACCTTTTATCTAGGTGTCTCCCCAAGGCCTCAGAGACAGTATGGTGCTAGGTTTAAATTATGTAATGTTGGGATTTAGAGAGCATGATTACTGTTAGTCCACTGATGGGTTAACATAGTTCTACATGTGGATGATAGGAAGACCCATTTTGAACTTGAATGGCACCACCCAAAAGGCAGATAGCCTGGGAGGAATAAAAGGGGGAAGCATCTGCCTTGCTGCATACTGCTGGCTGCTGCTGCTTCCTTGCTACTTGGCTGCTTTGCTGCCTTCTGCATGCCATGGGCTGTTTTTCTCTTGAGATGCCCTTCTGCCACACAGTCCTACTTGGGAGCCAGGTGTGTGCTGCCCTATTGACAGGAACACCTCATTTAAGAAAGTATCATTCACACTCCAAAGTCTAAATTTACAAGATACACTATAGACACACTGTATAGTTTAGTATCTATTTCTTTGACCTTCTTGCAGGTAAACTAGATAGGTTGTTTCTGCCTTTGTATTGCCCAGGGCCTAAGAACAAAACCTTCAGAGTTGCTTTTAAAAAACAAGCCAGATGATGTCTTTAAGGGAAGGATTGATACTCGTTTTCCAGATCCTCTCCTAGAGCACCCCTCTGTCTGCCATCCCAGGTTCACATCTGCAGGCCTCAGTCCCGCCTCCCTGTCCCTTCCCTTGGCCCATGCCACCCTCAGCCAAGAATAGCTCTTCCCTGTCCCTCCCGCTGCACAATCTTCAAGATTCAAGTGTGTCTCCTTCCACTTTGGTCAGGGCTCTACCTGCTCCCAAGACAGCTACTGTTAACATAGTATTTGCACATTTGACTACAAGCCTCCTCCCCATGATGGGGCCTGACAGACATGGTCACAGATGTGAAATGTGGCCCTATAGTATCTCACTGTTTTAAAGTTCTTGGGAGCCATTTTCTCACTTGAAGGTAGGCTGCAGGGCGTGAGTGTGTGTGTGTGTGTGTGTGTGTGTGTGTGTTAGAATCTTTGTTTCATTTGTGTCTTATCTTTTCCATTAGTATGCTGTATAGGGTTCAGTCTTCCCCTTCCTACTAGAAAATGTCCTGTCTATGTGGGTTTTGTTTTACATTAGGCAGGTGCAGTTGATAGATAAAGTATTTTTTGTACTTATTAAAATCATTATGCACGTAAGAATGGTCTTCTGCTACTCCCGGTGGAATAGTTCTGTTTATTGCATGGTTTACATCAAAGTCACTCAAGGTAAAATGATCACCAATCTGTTGTTCATTCGGGGGGACAGTCAAAGCAGAGAGGGCAAGTCCCCCATCTCCTCTGATGCTCTGAGGCTTAATTCTCATCCTTACCTTTATGCCACTCATTGAGGCAGGAAAGAGATGGAATTATCCACAAATACATTCTCTGTCTTAGACTTCCCCAAGACAGAAAAATGAATGAAAAGTGAAATCTCTTGATTATTTCAGTTGACACAGCATGTGATTTTCATGCTGACCTCATGACCTTGGCTATAAACACAGGATGCAGCCTTTTCTTCCTATAGTTCGTGTTTTCTATGAAGCACAGTTTCTCTTATAGTATCATTAAATAGACTTGTTCATTCTGAGCACAAAACAGAGGAAAACATAGTGTGCGATATAACACGTTCAGCCATTTTGTTTGAATTCAAGAGTGATCATTTCTGATTTGTCTTTCAGAGGTCTCCAACACATTCCCAGTAGCACCAATCCAAGAT
Organism: Thryonomys swinderianus; assembly: GCA_004025085.1. NCBI lineage: Eukaryota > Metazoa > Chordata > Mammalia > Rodentia > Thryonomyidae > Thryonomys > Thryonomys swinderianus. The sequence goes on along the minus strand of PVIC010019746.1, from coordinate 280 downwards.
ATGCCTCCAGGGACTTCTCTAAATCACAGTTTGATAATAACATGTTTTCATCTTTTCCCTCTGTTTCTGTAGGGCATATGGCATTTAAAAGATTCACATGAAAACACACGGAGACACACATGCTATAAAGAACCCATTGTCTTCCTCTTAAATAATGGTCTATATTATAGGTTAGAAGAAAAATGATTGCTCTAAATAAGGATTATGCTAATCATGGCAATTATTTGGGGAAACAGGTTTCACATGAACCTCTCTGAAGACAGAACTTGGATTCGTGGCT